>CAUYON010081389.1:0-69309 GCA_963573935.1 Arctocebus calabarensis
ATCTCTGGTTTTGGGATTTTGTCATGTGGGCTAATCTTACTGGAGTTAGGTGATATCTCAAAGTAGTTTTGATTGGCATTTCTGTGATGATTAAGGATGGTGAGCATAGGGCGGCCCCTGTGGCTCAAAGGAATAAGGCGCCAGCCCCATATGCCAGAGGTGGCGGGTTCAAACCCAGCCCTGGCCAAAAACTGCAAAAAAAAAAAAGGATGGTGAGCATTTATTCATGTGTCTGTAGGCCGTACACCTGTCTTCTTTAGAGAAGTTTCTCTTTAAGTCCTTTTCCCACCTTGAGATGGGATCACTTGTTCTTTTCTTGCTTATAGGTTTGAGTTCTCTGTGTATTCTGGTTATTAAACCTTTGTCGGAGGCATAACTTGCAAATATTTTCTCCCATTCTGAGGGCTGTCTGCTTGCTATACTTACTATGTTTTTGGCTGTACAGAAGTTTTTTAGTTTGATCAGGTCCCAGTAACGTATGTGATGTTTTGTTATAAGGGTTCAAAAGACATCTTAGAATATAGGCGTGGACTATCTTACTAGAGCAGCTCCCATGTGGATCAGGGCAGCCGAGCTCCTCTGGTGACTCACGGAGCAGTAATGGTGATGTAAATGATGTAGCTTTCTAAAATGATGAATAACTTAAAGTTCTGAGAAAAACTAAGTATATTCTTTTCCTGATTTACGTAGGAGTTGCTTTCCTGGAGAATTCATTTACATTAGTCCCATGCAAAAAAATTACCTGCATTTGTAACTAAAATGAAATCTGATTTGGGTTTTACACACACACACACACACACATACACAGTGCCAAAAATGTATACACATTTTAAGAAAGGAAAAAACTATATTAAAATTATAATACTCCATATATACCAATAATGTTTGTTATCTTGTATATTATATCTTTTATCTCTTCTAATTGCAGAAGTCAAGTGTGGCTTGAGTATTACCATGTTAACAGTTTTTTTCCTTTCTTAAAATGAGTATACATTTTTATTTTGTGTGTATTATTCTTTGCACTCCCACATATATATGTGTATGTATATGTATATATTACATATATTATGATATATACATATGTAATATACATATTCACATACACACAAACATAATTCTTCTTCTACAGAAATAGCACATGAGAAGGGAAATGAGACAGTTCTCCTATCCACTATGAGATGTCCAAGTACCTGCCTACTAAATGCCATACTGTCCCTTTCCTCCCATGTGACAACCCAAACTGCCCACACAAATTTCTAGCATGTTCTGTGGTGAACCATGGGATAAACTATAATTAGGATCAATATGAATTCTTTTACTTAGGATCAGAAAATAATTGTAGCAAATACAATGAACATAACAATTTAGGACAAGAAAGGGTAAGAAAAGTTCAGAGACTTTTGTCTACAGTAAGTGAAAGATAAGTACGTAGTTTCGGGTGACCCAATGTCCTTAGACTGATTGGAAGAAGTATGGCAACTAGGTCAGTAGTGTCCAATGAAAATACAATAAGAGTAACCTAAAATTTTCTAGTAACCCAGTTAAAAAGGAAAAAGATAAAAAGAGACAGGTGAAATTGACTTTATGAATATATTTTATTTAGTACAGCGTACTCAAAATATTCATGATATAGCCAATATTAAAAGTATATTAATGAGATGCTTTATATTCTTTTTTAGTTTTCTCATCAAGCCCTTAGAATTCTGTATTTCATACTTATGGCGTATCTCACATTTCAAGTGTTCAGGGTTCTGTCTTGGTCCCAGGCAAGTCTTATTTGGTTATCATGATGCTTAAAAGTTGAGAGTTAAATTCTGTATTTTCTAGGATGCCGTTGAGTTTGTGTTGAGAAATCCCAACTTAAACAATGAGAAAGTGTTCTTAACTCTCTCAAACAAAGAGAATAAGTGTATTCTCCAACAGAAGTCAAGAGTTAGGGTGCACTCCAGAGTTGGTTGGCTGAACTATCTGTGGTGTCATCAAAGATATTCCCTCTGATCTTCTGCCCTGATCTTTCCAGTGTGGGGCCTGCTCCTCTCATGTTGGGGAGGTGAAGCAAGACGGTGGCTCCTGTTTCCTTGTCTGTGTTCTATAAGAGGCATGAAGACACTGCTCCCCCAAACATGAAGTATTTATTCTCTCTTTCCATGATATTGGGCCCAAATGCCATATCCTAACTGAATGACAAATTGCTCAGGCCAGATTATTGGACGATTGTGTGCTGGAGAAAGAATTACTCTGGCTGGGCCTTTTCTCTTCATTTGCTCAGTGTAATTGCACCATTGCTTATTGTCTCACACTTGCTTTCTGTACTTCTTTACTCCACCCCTCTGTCCCTGGTGGGGTTTATGTTTGTAACACCCAGGCTCCAATCATCATCGATAGTCACATGTGTTGCATTGCCTTTGATTTTGAGTAAGAGGATAAATGAAATGGGAGAGTAGATGGAAAGGAGCAAACCAAGGTGGAAAAGGAAATTGAAATCATATCGTTAGAGGAACTAGAAGGCAATGGGGCTGTAAACCTATGAGAAGTGGAGGGATGGTGGTGGGGATATAAGAGGTCGGTGTGTCCACTTGCAGCAGTTCCGTGCTCCCATCAAATTAGCTGCCTCTCATTTGTTCTGGAACTGGAAGCCAGATAATTGAACTTGTTAAAATGACATGCACTATAAGAACAAATAGTCTGTGAATAACAGGCTGAGGTGCTGTCCTATGAATAAAGTATTTATATTATACAGAAGGTGCCCCCCAAATGCATATACATTTTAAGAAAGGAAAACTGTGTTAAAATTATAATACTCAACATAGGCCAATAACAAAAGATTACAAGTCACATTGAGTGCATCTTGTAATTACAGAAGTCAAACATGGCTTGAGTATTATAAATTTAAGACAGTTCTTTCCTGTCTTAAAATGTGTATACATTTTTTGGCACTCTCTGTATTATTAATTCATGACCTTGGTTTCCCTTTGTCTCTCTCTTTTAACTCATCCCTTTTCAGTATTTTTGAGGCCTTGCACTTAATTCTGCGCAGATGATATGATTTTGTCAATTTGTAGAAAATGCAAATAAATTTATGAATGATCACTAGTAAGTAATAATAATATTAATATTTATTGATGCTGTGAGAAGAATACTACATTATCTGTATTGTATTCATAAATCCTCTCCCATTGTTCCCACTGAGTAGGAACTATTTGTGTCTTTATTTTACAGATGAGGAAATGGAGGCTTAAGGAGATAAAATTGACTTGCCCAAAGTCACAAAGTTAGCAAGTCACAGTGCTAATATCTGTACCATGACTGTTGACTTTCAGAGTCCATAGCCTTAAGTATTATCCAATGCATGTTTGGAGGACTCTCTGTCTCTGGGAGGGCAAATACACCTCCCAGTTCCCTACTATGCCACTGGGGCAGACCACAGAGCCAGAAGGGTCATCATTTTGACCTGGCGTGGTGTTTCTTTTCACTTTCTGAGTGGTTTGCTACTACGAGGATGTGTGAAATAATTTTTGCCAGGGATGAGATTTTCAGTTCATCATAGGGGTTCACACCTTTTTCCATTCTTGCCCGATTTTACCTTTTTGAAGATGGTGAGCTCCTCAAAAAGCAGAGTGCCTCATGGAGACTAGTCCATATTTGGGAAATCAGACTATTTGAGGGCAATGGAAAGGTATTAATGCATTTTTAGAAGGGGGGGAATTGAGGTTAGCTTTATAATTTATAAGGATTACTTTGATCTATTTAGGGGGAAATAAGAATAAATGTGAGCATCAGAGTATAGTTATCAATAAAAGGCTACTGCAGTCTCCTTGGCAAAAGATGATGGTGGCCTGAACTGGGGAGCTGAAGATAAGGATGAAGAAAGTCAGGCAGATTGGGAAATGAATAGGAGGTAGAAAGGATGTAGGGCATGAAAGAATGGAAGAAGTCAGAGGTGGGGCCCAGACTTCTAACCTGGACTAGTCAGTCCAAGGCATTCTCCAGCTTTGCTCTCCTGTCCAAACCTGCCAGTGATTTCTCATCACACTCAGAATAACATCTAAACATCTTCATGGTGTGAAGTCTAAGTTTTCACCCAAGTCTATCTGCTCATTTACCATGCCTCTCCTCATGCACTGATCTTCTGATTCTTGTATCACACCACCTTGTTTCTGTCTTAGGATGTTTTCATTTTCTCTTCCCTCTATCTAGAATGCCAATAAAAAGGAAAAGGTCATTAAAGACATGGTAAGACTGTTCTAGGTATTTTAAGGCCATCTTTACAGAAAGGGGCCTCTCTTAATCACACCCTATTGGCTAGAACATTGTCACATGGTCCTAGCCTAACTCCAGGGGAGTTTGGGAAATGTAGTCTTTTGAGGCACTCAGGAAGATACACAGCCAGTCTTATTGGGCCCATGTTTGACCAAAGCCACGAGAGTCCAAGAGAACCTCTTCCCCTCCAAGAGAACCTCTTCCCCAAGGATATAGTTCTCCATCATCACCAAGTTTCAGCCAACCCACACCATAACTACCCTCACGGAGGGAATATGTTCAGGAAAAAAGGAATAAATCAACCAGCTGGCACAACTTCATCCTTCCACCTGTGAAACTTGTGTTCACTTCTGTAGGGTATGCTTGACCTCTTATGCTACACTCATAAGCTTTGAAGGACCCAGACATTAATAGCTGTTTGGGCAGTTCACGATTAAATAAATACCCAAATTATATGCAGGGTTGTCTAACCTGTGGAATGCTGGCCACGTGGGACTTTGTGAGATCTCTTTTTGCTCATCTGTGGTATCAGATATCATGAAAAGTATGCATGGACTTTTGTTTTGCTCATCAGCTTTAGCTAGTGTTGGTGTATTTAATGTGTGGCCCAAGACAACTCTTCTTCCTATGTGTAGTAGAGAAAAAAAGAAATAAAATAGGTTTGATGCCCCTGTTAGGGAGAAAGTAGAACTCCTTCTAGGTCAAAGGTAGTGTAGGCCATGATTATTTTATAGAATGGAGTTGAAAATAGAAGGATAAAATATTTCTCAACTCTAGAGCACTCATAATAACTAACATTGACTCTGTGGGTTATATTGGGGAACTAACCCTTCCCTTCCCCCCCTCCTAGAACAAAAAGCCTACCTAACCCTGTCCCAAGAGTTCCAACAGAAAGACCCTAGCCCACTAGAACCTTCCAGCAAGCTGTGGAGTGTCCTTCCCCCTATGCCCATTATAAAAAGAAGCCTCCAACTGCCCTTGATGAAGATGCCATTTTTATTCTGCCCATGTGGGTCTCTGTACCCTTTCATTAAACTTGACCTGAACCTCATTTGGTCTCGTCTCTGGGTACAATGCTGAACCCATTTCAGGCTATGCATTATATGAGCATATCACACAAATTATTTTACTGAATCCCTACAACAAACATCTGAGGGATTTTTTTGGGGGGGAAGAGGGCAGGATCTCACTTTGTCACCCTGGGTAGGGTGCCAATGGCATCACAGCTCATAACAACCTCAAACTCTTGGGCTCAAATGATCCTCTTTCCTCAGCCTCCCAAGTAGCTGGGCCTCAAGGTGCCTACCACAACATCTGGCTATTTTTAGAGATGAGGTTTCTCTCTGGCTCAGGCTGGTCTCGAACTCCTGAGCTCAGAAGTCATCTATCTGCCTTGGCCTCCTAGAGTGCTAGGATTATGGGCATGAACCACTGCGCCCGGCTTGAGGAAATGTTTTGATTCCCATTCTATGGATGAGAACATTGAGGCCTCCAGACGTCAAGTGACATTCTTAAGTCTAATGCTAGTAAATGGTGGAGTGTAATTCAAACTGAGAGCTGATACTTTACACCCTAATGACTCTGGACTCCCCGAAGTGTAGTTCAGAAGCCTGAGATTGTCCTCTTCCTCAAACTATGATTGACATCCTATTTTGACACACACACGGGTGAGAATCCTGACTAATGACTCTGCAGCTCCAGCCAAGCATTCCATGTCTCAAATGACATACAACATGGACACACATGTACATGTATAACCTCCCTACTCCAAGGTGAGGTGTGCCACCAGGCAGTACACCAATCGTCAGACCAATGACACTAGCAGTTGAGTGTTAAAACATCTCTACAAGGTATAAATAAATAATAATGTGGAAAGAAAGAAGTTTGCTAGATGCAAGATGCCAGCTGTAATTTCTAGAAAACGTTGATTGCAGGTTTGAGGGGCTATTTCACAAAGCTTTGCCCCAGTACAGATTTTCCTTGTAAGGTAGCATGGAAAAAAACAGAGAGAGAGAGGGAGAGATTTTTAGTTTTGTTTGGTGTTTATTGTTTTTCTGTCAGCAGCTGTGCCGATGTGGTGTTGCTTATGCAGAGAAGAATTATTTTGATTATTGACAGTTGGTATTCTTCTCATAATTTGGAGTTCTTCTTCTCAGAATTGTTTCCTCACCTCCTCTCCTGTCTGCACTTGAATCAAAATCTAAAAGCACTCGCCAGGATCCTTCCCCAAGGCAGCTGTTAGGAGGAGCTGAGAGCTCAGAGGCAGTTTGGTGGTAGAGTCCTTCCTGCTGTTTGTTCCTTTTTCTGAGCGTCACTTCGGAGCTTGTGTGGTTCATTGCCAGAGTCTGAGACGTCTCCCTGCAAGCAAAACCCTCCCTGCTGGTTGCGCACCCCGTCTCCCCTCGCTGTGTCCATTTAGAAATGTGTGTCAGTGGGTTTCCAGGCAGGGCTGGTGAAAACGAATCGTCTGTGCTATTTTGTGTGTGTGTGTGTTTCTTTTCCTTAGGAAAACAAAAAAATGATCTCAAGCTGCCCCTTCCAGGCGATTTTCAGATGGTGTAACAGGTTCCTTTGGCATCCTGGCTTGTGTTCCCTTGGCCTGCCTCTCCTCCGGCTTCTGGTCAGACACACCCTAAGTGAAATAGGCCTTTCACGCTTTCTCTTCTAGGGAGTTAGCACCCCTGGGGATGACCCTGTACAAAGGCAGGAGGAAAGCCAGGGGGAAATCAGGCAGCTTCTCCTCCTCTTTTTTGCAGGCAGTTCTGAGAGCTCTTCACCCACTTCCCAGAGAGCCTGGCAGAATCAAACTCCAAGGTATTTCCTAACCTTGGCTTTCCTACTTCTTGATCGTCTCCCAGCAAGGGATGTACATCTATGTCCTTATCGTAGGTTCTGCGTTTGGACAGTCACCCTACGGTGGGAGGGAGAAAGGTTTTTTCCTACCTTATACATTTTTCCTTTCTCCTTTCCCACTTCCTATCCATTTCTATTATTTTGGAGTAATTATTAAATTTCGTTCTTTAAAAAAAATTGAGGAGTGGCGTAAGTGCATTGAAAACTATGTATAGATTCTATATTAAAGACTGAAATATATATATCAGGCACGCATATATGTAGTTATTTATTTTTAACCTGAAAGCCATCTCTTGGTGGACACAGTTCATCACGAGCAGAACTCAGTCTTGAGTCAGACAGACCGGGATTGAGTTGTGGCTCTGTAGCAGTCAAGTTTAGTGAACTTGGGACAGTTATTTACCTTCCTTAGCCCTTAGCTTCATCTCTTATAAAAGAGAGTGGTGCATATTCATCGGCGCTGTGCGTGCAGCCTGCTAGCATGCTACTGAGCACTTAGCAAGCACCAAGTATATCTCAGTGGTTACTACACAAAATTAAGGCCTCTGCTAAGCTGCTCATACTCCCCTGCTCCCTGTGGGGTGGGGCAGAGATGGGAAACCACGGAATCTGTTCTGTATCCTCATAGACTTTTCCTGTGTTTATACAGACATTCTTTAAATTGCATATGTATATGCTGTTTGACGGAGTGTACTTTCTCTTCTACGCACGTGGGGCTGTGCTTTTCTGCAAGTTGCTTTTTGTTTCCGACAAATAACATATTGTGAACATCCGTTTAAGATCTGAATATATGCATTTATTGGATTTTAAAAAATAGCCGTATGGTTTTCCTCTGCATGAGTGAGCCCATGTGTGATGGTTAATTTTTTTAAATTTAATTTCCAATTAAAATAATAACTGTATACATTTATGGGGTACAAACCATATGATGATTTGATATACAATGTGGAATGCTGAAATCAAACTGTTTAACATAGGCGTCACCTGGCTTACTTGTTTTTTTGTGGCAAGACATTTAAAGTTTATTCTAAGTTATTTTGGAATATACCTTACGCAGTGCACATTAGGTGAGATCCCACCAAATGCCCTCCCCTGTCCCACCACTCACCCTTCCTCCTTTTCCTTCCCCTCTTTCCTTTCCCCTCCCCTTTGCTAGACTACATTTGCAGATACGATTCAAGTTCTAAATCAGTTGACCTTGAGATACAAAGTTTATGCACATGGCCCTGATCCAACCAAGTGACCACTTTAAAAGCACAGCATTTTCTTTGGTTGGGAGCTGAAGAGGAAGTCAGAGAGACTCAAAGCATGAGAAGAACTTGAAACACCATCAAAGATTTGGAGGTAGAAGAAACTGCCTGGGAAGGAAGGTCAGTGGTTTCTAAACCCACCTTGAGGGTGGGTTGCATCCAATCAGTTGAAGGTCTGGAGAGAAGGAAAAGGCTGAGGGAATTTCCTCCTACCTGTCTGCACGAAACTGGAATATCCATTTCTTCTTGCCTTTGATTTGGCCTTGAGCCTGCTGGCATTCAGACTGGAGCTACACCATTGGCTTTCCTGGGTCTTCAGTTTGATAACTGCAGAGCTTGGGACTTGTCAGCCTTCATCAATGCGTGAGCCCATTCTTTACAATAGGTACCCCCATATATACACACAATATGTATGTACGTGTATATTGTATATGTACACACGATGTACATGTATACACATGTATATATGTATCCCTAGATATTTATATATGTGTGTATATATATAATTGTACACACATATACACGTAATATATTGGTTCTATTGGCTCTCTGATGAACCCTAATATACTATTGCTTTACCCTTTTGCCTATCAATGTACATCTCAATTTTCCCCCAAGCTTTCAATATTTCTAATAATGCTGCCAACAACATTTTTGTACATCTCTTATTTCTTTTCTCTGTTTTGAGACACAGTCTCACTCTGTCAGCCTGGGTAGAGGGCTGTGGTGTCATAGCTCACAGCAACCTCAAACTCTCAGGCTCACATAATCCTCTTGGCTCAGCCTCCCAAGGAGCTGAGATTACAGATGCCCACCATGATGCCTGGCTATTTTTAGAGACAGGGTCTCACTCTTACTCAGGCTGGTCTTGAACCCATGAGCTTAAGCAACCCACCCGCCTTGGCCTCCCAGAGTCCTGGGATTACAGGCATGAGCCACCATGCCTGGCCTGGATGTCTCTATTTTTAACCTCTAGGATAGAATGGAAAGTGGCATTATTCATCCTAAAAGACAGAGTTCTAGAGTTTTCCTCCTTCATGGAACCGGCCCAGACTGTTCTAATGGAAAGTGCATACTTGACCTTCCCATCTCTTAAGGTTCTTATATCATGTGTTAATAGTACTTGCTTGGCAGCCACCTTTCATCACTGTTTCTGTAGCCGTGCCTTTGGTTTAAATGCTTAATTGTACTTAGGCTTTTTCCTCTCCCAAACTAGCTCACTATAGTTCACTAATTCTCTAGGAATAAAATGGTCAACTATTCTATCTTTCTGTCTAGAACGGTGGTTCTCAACTGGTTATGATGTGGCCTCCTAGGAGATATTGGCAATGCCCAGATACACTTTTTGTTGTCATGACTGGGAAGGCTACTGGCATCTAGTGGGTAGAGGCCAAGTGTGCTGTTAAACATCCTGCAACAACCTCCCCACCAATTGCAAATAATTATGTCAACAGTGCTGAGGTTGAGAAGCTCTTATCCACAGTAAAGAAAGCAGATTTATTAAACTGTGTTCTAGAGAGTTCTAGGACACTATTATGGCTGCTACAGGAAGGAAGGCATGCAGAGTTTCGGGCTTTTGGTCAGCAGAAACTCAGAGACAGCCACCTAAGATTCCTGTCCCTGGCTGTTCAATCAATGTCTATCTACCTCCTGGTGTGAAGTGAGTTTGCAGATATAATTCAAGTTCTAAGTCAGTTGACTTTGAGATACAAAGTTTATGCACATGGCCCTGATCCAACCAAGTGACCACTTTAAAAGCAGAGCATTTTCTTTGGTTGGTAGCTGAAGAGGAAGTCAGAGAGACTCAAAGCATGAGAAGAACTTGAAACACCATCAAAGATTTGGAGGTAGAAGAAACTGCCTGGGAAGGAAGGTCGGTGGTTTCTAGTGGCAGAGTGACCCCCAGCTTATAGTCAGCAGAGAACCAGACACCTTAGTCCTCCAGTCACAAGGAAATGAATTCTGACAATAACCTTAACAAGATTCAACAGGAATTCTTCTCCAGAGCTTCCAGATAAGGGCCCAGCATGGCCAATACCTTGATTTTGGCCTTTGAGAACCAGAGCAGAGAATCTATCCAAGTCCTGGAGTATTGACTCATAGAACTGTGAGTTAGTTAATAAATAGGTGTTGGTGTAAGCTGCTGAGTTAGTCGCAGCTTCTTACATGACAACAGAAAACTAATAGAATGGAGCCCAATTCCTGGTTTATCTGCGAAAGCTTCTTTGAAAACTCTTTTTCATATATTGGATAAGAAAATTAATGTAGTTGTTAGCTAAGCTCATTCTTGAGAAGAGATTGTGTAACATGCAAGGTGCTTAGTCACTGGGCTGCTAGCATCAGACAGATGTAGGTTTGGATTCTGTTTTGCTACACACTCCCTATGTGATTCTTAACTTTTGTGAGTCTCTATTTTCCTTTCTATAAAATGGGACAAAAACTCCTTACTTAATAGGCTCTAAATCATACCATCCCTGATCAGGACTAAATAACATCACCCATTTAAAATGCTTAGCTTAGAGCTTGGCTCATCTAAAGTCCTCACTAACTGTGATGTACGTGTATTACTCAGGCTATCATCATGAGCTCTGCTGGGGTACTGGGCTGAATGACTAACAGAGGTCCTAGGGTTTAATGTCTCACAAAGATATTCTGAACATATCTTGGCTTTTGGCCATTGCCTTCTGTCTTTCAAAGGTTGAAGGCATGACTGTGAAACATGGCCTGCGTATTGGAAAATGAAGTAAAGGTTCAAAATGATGAGTAGGCATCTCTTAAGGCATTTTTCTCACCATCCACATTTCCTTCCTTCCCTTCACAGACATCATTAATCTCTTTTGACATGCCACAGTTTTTCTAAATCATCTATGATGAATTGAAAGTCCACAGGACTTCAGGACCATAACAATATTAAGCGTTTGTGTCTAGTCCTGTTCTCAGAGATTTAATCCTCACACCAACT
This sequence comes from Arctocebus calabarensis, assembly GCA_963573935.1. NCBI lineage: Eukaryota > Metazoa > Chordata > Mammalia > Primates > Lorisidae > Arctocebus > Arctocebus calabarensis. The sequence continues at coordinate 11,326 of CAUYON010081389.1, forward strand.
CTGTGAGGTAGGTGTTGCCATCCCTGTTACACAGATAAGAGAGGTTAAGGAACTTGTAAAATGTAAGGTGGATAATAACTGGCAGAGCCAGGATTCAAACTGAAGCAGTCTAGTTCTTAGACCCATGACCTTGAACTGTTTTGCATTAATGTCATGGAGAAGGATGTTTTGGGGAGGCATTGTGTTGAACGGTAGCTGGTGTGAGAGGAATTCTGACCATTGTAGCAAGAAGAATGAGGGGTCTTGAGTGGTCAAATGGTGTAGAACCTATTCCAACTCTTTTTTTGTGAAAAGTATATATTCTAGTATGTACCAGATAAGTAGCAAGAGGTACTCTCCTGGCTCCAAGCAAGCCAGCTGGGAAAATTGAATCTTGGTCTTAGCTCTACCGGTTAGATGCTACACAGACGTGGACTGACCATTAAATCCCTCTGGATGTTAGAAACTTCTGACAAATGGGAATAATCAGATTTGCCCTGCTTTCTCCACAGACTTATTGTGAGTGGCAAAGAGAATCACGCATGGCAATGTGTTTCAGAACATACACAATACCTGTATGTTGTTGTAATAATCACATTAACATAATTCTTTCCAGCTGAAATTCTGGACTCTGGGTTTTATTTGGTCCTTAGCATACTCCTTTTATAAATTTGGGTTTTGTTGTCTTCTGTGGGTTTTGAAAAGGATGAACTGAAGGCAGGGGAGCTGGTGAGATGCCTGTACTCCTGTCATGGAGACTCTTTGACTTTCTTCATCACTAGGTAGCCCTCATTCCCTCCAGTATCAGATGGGCCTTCCTGAGCTCAGGCTCCCATGTTGAGTTCCAGGTGCACAGGCTAACATTTAAGGATGTGGTCTGCAAGGATGGTGTGGTGATGCAGAATAACATCTGGCTTGGGAAGATAACTATCTTGGCTCCAAAGCCGACCCAAGGGAGTCATTAGAAAAATCATTGGTTGGAAGCGCCTGTGTCGTGTCTTCTTTGAAGATATGAAACTACTAAGAATCAGACAAGTTCACATAATTTCTTAGCAAAATCCACGCTCTTCAATATAGTGTTCTGAGGTCTTCCTGCAGACTAACCAAAGCCAAAACTCTATATGTGATTTTACTTCAAAATCACCGTCTCCTTTATATGTCCCATGTCACTTTTAACAACAGGTCCAAATTTGCATTTCAGTGAAGGCATATCTGATTGGCTGAGCTTAGGCCACATGACTGTACTTGCTGTAGCTGCAAGGGAAGCTGGGAGTGCATATCTGTAATGGGAAAACCCACAAGATGAGGCGATTCTCCAGTCAGAGAACAGGGGGCTGAGGCATCGGCCAGCTAAATCTGTGATATGTGTCTACTATTGTGGTGGCCATAAAGTGTTGAAAGACAGCTCAATAGTCTTTGCCTTCAAAAGCTTATGATACAGTTGGAACATCAAGACTAAATATGGCTGAGCAACTCACCAATCAGAATCAGCTTTATGGATTCCAAAATGTCTCAAGGCAAAGAAGGAAAATTCTCTTAGCAATGAAGTCAAAGAGGTTGCCAATTAATTGTTAAAACTAAAAAAGAGACTAGAACCGGTCTTGGACAGATTCAATGTTCCAGTTGTTTTGGAAAATAATAATATGCTGTAATAGAAAAATATGAGAGAACTGGGTTCACATCCAGGCATTTTCACTTTTCTTGATTGGGATATGCTATAGCTTGGATATTTGGCTCTCTAAACATTGTGTTGAAATTTGATCCCCAGTGTTGGAGATGGAGCCTAATGGGAGGTGTTGGGTCCTGGGAGAGGATCCCTCCTGAGTGTTTTGGTGAATTCTTGCTCTACTAGTGCCTGTGAGAGCTCCCCCTAGAGGCAGTTGTTAAAAGGAGCATGGCGACTTTCTGCTCTTTCTTGCTGCACACAGCAGCTCCCCTTTGTTTTCTGCTGTGCGTGGAGGCTTTCTGCAGTCCGTATCATCAGAAGCAGATGTTGGCACCATGCTTCTTGTACAGCCTGCAGAACTGTGAGCCAAATAAACCTCTTTGATTCTTTCTCTAAATTTACAGCAACACAAACAGACTAAGACAGGATATATCTAATCATTTTATGGAAATATACCTAAAATGGACAGTTCTTAGACTTAGTGAATTAAAATATTGGAACTCAGTTAAATTTGAATTTCAAATACTCAAAAAGATTTTTAATCATACATATGTCGAAATTTTGCATGGGATATACCCGTACCAAATAATTATTTGTTGTTCATCTGAAATTCAAATTTAACTGGGCAGCCTGTATTATTTCTGGCAGCTCTCCTAAGAAGACCCTTAATTCTGGGCCTGCCGAGGGGCTGCAGGACTGGGAAGCTGACGTAGGTTTCTGCGAAATTTCAGTAAACACTAGAATATAGTGGGATGTCTTTACTTACACCTGAGGGGCAGGCAAGTCTGCAATGAGCAAACCGTGAAGACTCAAACAGGAGGTGGGGAGATGGGAAGAAGAGGTACAGGGAGGTTTTAAAACTGTTGACAGACTGGTAGAAGCAAAATTAATGCAAAAATATCAAATCAGCTAATCAACAGGGTTCCAATTCGCTGTGCTGCAGAACCTGTCTTTATTTAAATTTTTGATGTTTTGTTCATATTTATGCATTAATTTTTGCTTAAAAATATTACATTAAAATATCATTTATCTTGATTGTTGAGTTTTGGGGTTCTCCCTTAAATCTTGGACCGTTATCTTAGTTCTGCCTGTTGCAATTAGCAGACTGCTTGTTCCTCGGGGAGTAGTAACCATTGATGTGTGTCCTAATGGGACCTGAGTGATATACCTCAATTTCACAGCATGTGGGGTTAGCATCTAACCTTTTCAAAATCTCTGGAAGTTTTTCTATCAATCCTATCTGTGTCCCACTATGGTTACTGTGTATATACCTCAGTTTCCCTTATGTGTAATGTAAGGAGAAAAATTGTTCCTACCTCATAGAGTTTTTAAAATGATTTAATGGGATTACTATCTGAAGTATATACTTTTACTTGGTAAATGGAACAACCAGTAAATGTTACATTAGTAATAATTAACATTTATCTAATTTGATGCTCCAAACAACTGTGTGACATAGGTACTATTTTTTTAATTTTCATTTCAGAGATAGGAAAGTAGGGGGCAAAGTGGGAGAATGGTTGTGCAAGGTAACTCAATTCCTAGGTGGGATAGAAGCCAGACTTCCTGAATCTCAGTCCAGTTCCCCCATCCCAACATAGCACTCTATAATCTCCAATATAGTCAGGAGACCTAATGTGAAGAGGTGGAAACTTCTAGAAAGTTCTAGAATCTAGGCTAGCACCTGCAGCTCAATAGGCTAAGGCGCCAGCTGGCGGTTAGCCTATTGAAACCTGAGCTGGCGATTTCAAATCCAGCCCAGGCCCGCCAAACAACAATGACGGCTGAAACCAAAAAAGGCCGGGCATTGTGGTGGGTGCCTGTAGTCCAAGCTACTTGGGAGGTGGAGGCAAGAGACTCACTTGGGCCCAGAATTGGAGGTTGCTGTAAGCTGTGATGCCACAGCACTCTATCCAGGTGACAGCTTGAGGCTCTGTCTCAAGAAAAAAAAAAGAAAAAAAGTTCTAGAATCTAAAATTTTTCTTCTTCTTCTCCCTGGCCCCCATTATTTGCAGAATAGTTGTAATTCCCATGGATTTACAGCACAATACTATGCCAATAGCTTTTGAGTGATGTTTCAGACTTATGTGTGTTTATAAATCTAATGTTAACCTTAACTAATCATTAATTCAATGAGTTTATTAAGCATTGAATGTGGAATATACTCATGACAGAAGAAAACATATTCTTACTTTGCTACATTTTAGGAACACTACATTTCTCTTTTGGATTGAAATCAATCAGAGTGTCACCTTTAAATAAAATCTTGGGGAGCATTTCAGTGAGACTTACTGGAATCTTGCAGTTGGTAGGTTATCACTGCCTGGGAAGGTGTATGGCTACACTTAAAAGGCTTGATAGATTTATCTAGAAAGCATTAGTATTAGCAGTGACATAGGGAAAATTCAAGGGTTAAAGCCTTTTCTTTTTCTTCCCTAGTGATCTCTTAGGCTACATTTATTAGTGCAAATTCTACAGGAAATTAAGGTAAATTGCAGTATGTATTTGAATGCTGGAGGCCACCAATTATTCAAAAAGACAAAGTGAATAAAGGCGGCATCTGCTTCAGATGGATTGCTCAATCATCCCTCTTCAATGTTGGCTGTGATGTGTGCCTTGGTGTCTTTTGGTTTGATTTTCCTTCCCAAGTCAGTTATCCTGGGAACAAAATATATTCATTATTTTTTTTCTGATACAGAGTCTTAGTCTGTTGCCCTGGATAGAGTGAGCAATCCTCTTGCCTCAGCCTCCCAAGTAGCTGGGACTACAGGTGTACAACACAATGGCTGGCTATTTTTTCCCATTTTTAGTACAGATGGGGTCTTGTCCTTGCTTAGGCTGTTCTCAAATTCCTGAGCTCAAGACTAGCGTTGGCTTCCCAGAGTGCTAGGATTACAGGTCTGAGTAACCACGCCCAGCCTAAAATGTATTCTCAAGAGGCAGTTTAGTGTTACGCTTTAGGTCAGAGGCTTTACAATGAACTGAGTTTGAGTGTCAATTCTGCCAATTTCAGCCGTATAAACTTGGGTGTGTTCCTTAAGCCCACGCAGTTGGATAATCATAGTATCTCTGTCATGATATTCTTGAAAGAAATAAATGAGATAATGCATGTAAAGTGCTCAGGGCTGTGCCTCACCCATGTTAAATGGTCAATAAATGTTAGTTATTAGTTTGGAGATAGGGATCGTATAATCCTCTTAAGGCTATTTTGAGGATTAACTGAGATGCTTATAAAGCATTTAGGTCACTACCTGACACTTAACTCAGCACTCAATAAATGCTCATCCTTGACCTGATGGTTTTTGTTTTCACATGTTATTTGTAAAATGTGGATAATGCAATTGACTTAGTATAGATGGAAAAACAAATCGAGATAATGTGTGTGAAGTATTTAGCACTTGTGCCCCTCACAGAGCAAGAACCAAACAAATGTTCAATTCTTTGGGGACAATAATCATGATTTTTACACCATCTTATCCTTAGCGCCCTGGCCCCATGCTTGACACATAGAAAGTACCCAGTAAATATTTTGTAAATAAGTGAATGAATGGCTGTATTATTAATTAGATAATGAATGATTTTATCCCAAATGAAAAAGGAGATCTTGGAAAAACATTCTGATCTCCTTTAGAATCCGATGACCCCTGAAAAATAGAGGATAAAATAAACCCGAGAAGACAGGATGTTCCCAAACTCTGAGATCATCGTCATAATCCCCTACATCAGAAAGGTCTTTATGGTTCACAAAGAACTTTCACATCCATTATGTCATTCAACATAAAAAAATAATAATAAAAAAACACACTAGGAAATGTCCTTAGGGTCAGCCAGGACGCAGAGCTCAATCTCTTACAAATGATTTAAAACTCGCTCTGTCTTACTACAGATATTGCTTCTAGAAAACTTCAGGCAGAGAAATGCTACCCGGCTTGCTTTAGCTTAAAGAAACCTTTTGTGACCTTATAAACAAACATGGCCCAGTGAGGACCAGAGTGGAATTTCAGAGTTTTGAAGATGAGCTGAGAGAATTTGCTCAGAAATGGGACATATTAAAACAATCTCTACCAAAGGAGTGAAAACAATAAAGAGATAGAAGAGAACAAAAAGGCCAGTGACATTTACTGGCAAGCAGCGAGTGCCTTACTTATTATAACTGTTGACCGCATGGCAATAATGTTTAGGAACGCTGCAATCTCAAGAGTGGGCTTATAATGATGTTCATCTGCCTGTATGGAGGGAGGCCTTGCGTACACTCTGATTGCTCATGGAAAGAGCTTCTTTTCCCTGAAGTATGGCTCAGAGTGGGAATGAGCAAAGCTGGTTAATAGACATCTTTATGAACATAAATGTGAGCTTCTGAATGCTTGCCCTCTGATACGATGCTATGTGTTCAGGCACGTGTTGGGTGAATGTGTTTTGACCTTATGTCCTGAGTGAAGGGGTTAGGCCCGTTGATTAGCTAAGTGAGTTATGGAAAGACAAAGACAAGGCCCCAGCAAGAAACAGATGTTTCAAATGGAGGTTCAAGGGGAAGGACTTTATTGACTGAGATATGGGCAGGGTTACAAAAATGAACAAGGGAGGATGAGTGAGGCCCCCTAGAGATCAGCAATCAGAAAAAGCTGTCTCTGGAATATACTTGTGCAGAGAGAACGGAAAGGAGACGGGGAGAAGGGAGGATGCGTGGCGGGTTCTCACCTAATGTGCATAATGTGAGGGTGTTCAGCACGTCCCCTGGGCGAAGGGCTCAACTACAACTTGAACTTTACCTTAGAAATGAAAACAATGGCATCTAAACATACGTACCTTCATATTAATCTAAAATTAAAAAACAAGAGACCATTAAAAACAAGCTGTCTTAACCTCTAGGGTGCATACAGCACTCTGGGGACATCGATGAGCAATGGAGCTGTGGAGGACCATCTGGAGGGAGAGACACAAATATGACCAGAAATACGGGGGCGGGGAGCAGAGGAGAAAGTCTTCGGCCTCTCTGTACTCCCTCTCTGACCTCCTGCAGGAGACCCACGTTGTCAAACTCAGCTGGCTGTTAGCAGGCAAGGGAACGTGGGGGATTCAGAGGATGGTACCTTTTGTCATGACTAAGCCCAAGGTCGTTGAGACTTTTTCTGATCCTGTCTTCTAAGGGTTTTACAGTGCTGTATTTCACATTGAGGTCCATTTGGAGTTAATTTTTTTGTGAAGGGTGTATGTCCTGTATCCATGTTCAGTTATCACATGTGAACGTCCAGCTCTCTGGCACCATTTATTGGAAAGACTCATGTTTAGGAACGCTGCAATCTCAAGAGTGGGCTTTTAATGATGTTCATCTGCCTGTATGGAGGGAGGCCTTGCGTAAACTCTGATTGCTCATGGAAAGAGCTTCTTGTCCTTAAAGGATGGCTCAGAGTGGGACTGAGCAGTTTTTAGCCTTTGCTACATTTTTTTTTTTTTAATTTGAACTTCAACAAACACCATAGGCACACAATTCTAAATTGAAGCTAGCTGATCAACATGTGCTCGTATGGAAACAAAACTCAACGAAATTCAAGAAGGTGGGAGGGCATGAAGGGGAGCTATAAATTCACCACTAACTAATGCGGATGTTGCTTGGGCACATCATGCACTGTCTCGGGGAAGGAATAATATCTTATTTGTCCTTGGATGCTCAGTTCAGCACCTAAGGGATGCTTCAGGATTTTTACCAAATGATGAAATAACTTGAGATACCCATTTATTGAGGTTCATGCAGTGGCTAAACAGGGTTCCTCAAACCTTTTCTGTAAAAGACTAGATAGGAAATATTTTGGTCTTTGTGGGCCATAGTGTCTTTGTTGTGGCCACTTGACTCTGCCACTGTAGGGTAAAAGCAGCCATAGACACTAAGAAAATGAGTGTCTGTGTGCCAAGAAAATTTATTTAAAAAATAGGCTGTAGGTCAAGTTCACAGGTCATATAGTTTGCTGACCCTCTGGCTAAAAGTCTCAAAACCATCAGAAAATGATCCATATGCCGAGTCCACCATAAGCCCAGTCATTGAGTTTCCGAGTAGCAGAGATAACATCAGTGGTATCTTTATTAAATCTTTTTAGTAAGGGCTACCTCTGCTTGGTTTTTTCCCTGGGTGTCGTGTAAGTTGAAGCAAAGGTCCCAATGTAGGATTAGCACATGCCAGGGTAAACTTTGGTGGAAGCCTTTAACACACTTGAAATGAGAACATAAATAATTCAATGCCACACATAAATGATTCAAGCCAATCCCGGTAGCGTACGTGCACATACACAAGTGTGTGTGTTGTATTGTTTGTCCTGAGTAAAAGCCAGTGTGAGAAATTTGTGTGGATCAGATGGGAATAACTCCAGGGCTTGAGATCTATCTCCTGGTTAAACCAGTAGATTTTGAGGTAGAAGAATCCAGGTCAAAATTTTAGGCAATTTCAGATGAGAGCAGGAGCAGGGCCCATCTCATTTGTGGAAATAAACAAAGCCTGCCTAAAGGAAAACAACTCATCATCATGCATTCGGAGACTGCTATTCAGCGGGTCAGCTGCCATCACTTATATCCTACAGATACTCAAAGGCAGACAGGAGTGGGAAAGCTCTGTAGCAAAAAAGGGGAGGCTTTAGATATACCCCATTAAAAGGAAGGTTAGCTAGAAGTGGGGCACCCAACGTGATTGATTTGAGGAACATATTTGTTTTTTTTTTGGTTGGTTCTGAGTTGGAAACAGAGGCAAAGATTAGGGAAGCTGAGCGTACCGGCCAAGTCCTGCCTGTTTGGGGGTGATGGCTGCCAGGATTATGGTTTGGCTCCCTGGTTGTGGGTCAGAGTTCTGTTGTTGTGTATCATCTGGTTGTGATCTGTTCACACTTTCAGTCTCTTGCATTATTCAGGTTACGGTTGACTCTCATTCTTGGCTCTACCACTTCTTGAGTGATGTTAAGATAGGAAGAGCACCCTCTGGCCTGTATCAATTTACACCAGTCACAGTGAGCCTTCCAGGTCTGGGCTTCCACCCCCGTAGCCAGGCCAGGAAGGAAAGCAGGTGGCTCAAAATGATTATGTAGCTACCTAATTATCACAATGCTCAGTCATGTCACCAGGAGAAGCTGAGACCTCATTCTCTGATTCTTCATAAAACTCACCCTAAATCAATCCATTTATGGGTGGCACCTGTGGCTCAAGGAGTAGTGTGCCAGCCCCATATGCTGGAGGTGGCGGGTTCAAATCCAGCCCTGGTCAAAAAACAAAGCAAAACAAAAAATCAACCCATTTATTTAAATCTCAAATTCTTCTCTTAATGACTTCATCCTTGGCAGCCTACTCGCCTTTTAAATCTTTCCCAGATTGTCCCAGGAGGTGGACCCAACCGGATCACGTGGGGATTCTTGTCCGGTCACTGTCTATTTCCTTTGCCTGTGGTTTTTCTCATTACAGTTTTATCAGCATAAGAGATATCCTCAAGCCAGGATGCCCCATTGAAGAGTGCACCTCTTGAACACAGGTGACCCATGCAGACAAAACAGCCTTGGTCAGGTTCCCTCATCATGCCAGCTTCCTCTCCTGCATGGTGGGAAGATTGCAAGTCTTTCACATGCCTGTCTGTTTTCTGTTCTTGCTTTAGTTCTTCCTCTGTGTAAGGTTTCTCTCTCTTTCTTCAATGTTTGGCTAGATTGTCCAGTTCATCGTAAAGTTGCTAAATTATTGGCTGCCTTTATCTTCTTCTAAAATAAACTCTAGAATTTCATTTCTATCAGCATCTCTCTCTCAACAAAAAATTTCCTTCTCTGTTAAGAAGCACACAAGCTGGTTCATTTTGTGTGTGAGAATGTGTATGCATTTGCTCACCTGAGCAAAGTGGCAAAATTCTTTTTCATACATGTGAAGATCCTTGGAGCAGAAAGGGATCTCTGAGGTCCAGGGAGGTGAATATTCTCTCAGTGTGGTGCCCACTCCACTGGGAGTGGGCAAGATGATGTTGGCTCAGCATTTTAAATAATTTTAGTTGTTATGTATTTACTTCAATCTTATTAGAAAAAAATATATACAACTGGTACGTTCAGCTGCGTGAGTTCCTAAGTATTATTGTCTAGGATGAGGCCAGAGCGGATGGTGCCTTGGAAAGCTATCATACTCAGTAGGTGGAAATTAGAGTTTTGTCAGGTCATGCCTGGATATGACAATAGTCATGAAAATAGAGTTTTGGGAAACCCAGATCTTCTCCAATCTCCTTAATGCTCTACACGAGGAAACTGACCAAGGCTCTGGAAAGGGCAGAAGTTTTTCCAAGACATCAGCTCTACACAAGCAGGACTGGGGTTAGATCCTGTTTTGCCTGATTCCTAATATTCTTTCAAACAATATTAGGCAACTGTGAGTTCAACTCCAGAATGGATCCCGTGATCAAGTCCTCAGAGTGCCCCATTTTCAAAAGCGCAGGGAGGTGTACAAAAGCCTATTCTAGCTGCATGGTGACTTACCTGAAAAAGTGCAAATGTCCTCCTTTTCAGAGACAAAAGCTGGTTACTTACTGGATTTTGAACACCTGAAACCTCAATAGATAACGAGGCAAATGAATGCGTCGTACTGTTCACCCGAGTGGAGGCCTCATAAGCTGCTGGTGACTCCCAGCAATGGGAGATTCGGAATGCAGTTTAATGGGTTAGTATAGTTTTTATTGGGAAAGCAAACTAAATTAAACTGATAGTTTTAATTAAATTTGAATTGGCTGTGATTTTACTCAGTTTTAAAGGCCACTTGAGATGCGAGTGTTGCACTTAAAATCTAGTGTTGTAATTAGTGACATCTACATTTATTATGATGGTTACTGCACTTTATTGAATTTATTCAGGAGTAAACAAAACCTCGGCATCTAAAGAGCTTGTATTTCTAGGATGGGTTGGCTTTGGAAGCCTGATTTGTCTCTTTTGGAACGTCAGGTGATGATGCTGACCTTGAAAAGGCAAGTTTAGTCATCAGCCACAGGCCAGGACTTTGAGCTACCTCAAGCCCGACTGTCCCCAACCATTGCTGTATTCTTTTTCTGGAAAATTTGAAGCTGGTTTATGTTTATGTGTCCTTCAGCTCACCCCAATACCTCTGGAGTTCAAGGTCCAGGTAATGTATTGCACATTTGTGCCTCCTTCCTGAATTCATGTGTTGAAGCCCTAACTTCCCACGGGGATGGTATTAGGAAGTAGGGCCTGTGGGAGGCTATTAGGTTTAGTTGAAGGTGTGAGTGTGGAAGACTCAAGATGAGATTAGTGTCATTATAAAAGAGGAAGGGGCTAGAGTTAGTCCTCTCTCTGCCTTGTGAGAATACAGTAAGAAGCTGTCCTTTTCCAGGCCAGGAGAAGGCCTTCCCTGGGAATGGCTGGCCAGCATCTTGGCCTTGAACTTTTGAGTCTTTAAAACTGTGACACCCAGTGTTTTTGTTGTAGCTTCTCCAACTAAGATGGCTCACAAGTCTAGATTTGGAGATACTGTCATGCAACTATTAATTTGTTCTGAAACTCAGAAGAGCTGCAGGTAACTCCAAAAACTGTTTGCAAGGGCAGCTGCTGGCTTCTGGGGGAAGGAAGGCAGTGTTGGTGTTATTGGGTCCAGTTAAACTTGGACCCAATTTTGGAGTCAACATCCGTGGTACTTGTAACTTTGGTGTGTAAAGCATCACTTGAGGGGGGTTCATTAAAAAGGATCTCTAGGGCTGCATATTTAGAAAAAAAATTCTTCAAAGGCAGGAAAAAGACAAATTAACTACTTTTTTCCTACTATGCTCACTCTCCACACAGAAAAGTTCTGACACGTGATGTGTGGGATTTTTTTTCCCAATCACATGAGTTCCATTCTCCAGTGGACGCCACTGGGTGTTCTCTAATCCAGTTTAATTCTGACACTGTTCCCATGGAGTCACAGCCAGACCCCACAGCTGACGGGCTCAGTCCCACAAGACTGCGTCTCACCGCAGGGCCCCTGGAACTTCTGACCAACTGGCTATAAATCTAGGGGTTCCTTGGCTCCCATCCCAGCTTTGATTGTTTGTTGGAGTGGCTCATAGAGTGCAGGAAGGTGTTATACATAGGTTTACAGATTTATCACCAAGGATTCTGCTAAACAGACGGATGACAGAGAGGAATAGGGGGAGGAACTTGGGAGGAGCAAGGAGCTTCCCCGCCTTCTCCAGCCTCACCATCCTCTCATCACCTCCACTTTGTTGCTTAATAAGTTGATCTCCAGGAGGATGGAGGGTAGGGCTGCCTCTCATCGTGTCTTGGTCTTTCTGCTGATCAGCCCCCACCTAGAAGCTCTCCAAGAGTCACCTCTTTAAAACAAAAGATGCTCCTTTCACCCAAGAACTTCCCAGGGATGTAGGGAGTCTGTGTCAAGAAGCTCCTTCCCACAGCCCTGTTGCTCAGGAAATTCCAAGGACTCGAGGAGCTCTGTGTCAGGAACAGGGGCAGAGACCAAACAGACATTTCTTACCGTATCGCAACATTACAGCAGATGTATAGGCCACACTTCATTTTGAGATGCTCTAATCTGGAGCATTAATGCAGTCTAATGCAACCATCAAAAAAAATGCAGCTGCTAAACAGAAATAGGGATGTCTTCTCAGAGGGTCAGCATGTTCTATCTATGCTCTGCTGGGAGGGCCATAGGGGCTCATAACTATTGTTTGATGAGGGTGAAATTAGAGGAAGGATTATATTTTTAATTACAAATTAATAACTACTTATACAATAATGCAGAAATATAGAAAGTAAAAGGTGAACTGCCCCTACTCCACTTAATCCTCCTGTCCAGAGGTGGTCGTGCACTCTCTGGTGTGTTATCCTTTCAGATCGGTGCCTCCTTACTTACCAGGACAGACATAAGTGAATGTATTTCTAATATCTTTCCCCTCCTTGCTGCTTTTTTCTTCTCCTTTGTCTTTTTATGGCTTGGTGTAACATCCCATTCCCATTTTATGGCTATACGTATTTTCCCACTATCTTTGAAAATAACATGTAGGTGTTTTGTTTTGGTACTACACGTATCTCTGTATTCGCTGTTCTCATGTGTCTTGCTTATCTTGCTCCTTCTCTGGCAGGCTGCAGGCATTTCTGAAATGCCTGTTGAGTCTCATTCATTCATTCATATGTCAGAACAAGGCAACAGGAAGGTCCTCTAGGCATGATGGGAAGATTGATTGAACAGGAACTCTAGGCATGATGGGAAGATTGATTGACAGGTGAGAATCTAGACGTTTCCTTTGGAACCACTAATGCCAGCAGGTGAATACTTCCCTAAGAAATGTCCACATCCATACCCACCCTAGCTGCCCTAGTTGTCTCCATTTATCCAATTTCTTTTTGGGAATGGACCTTTTTTTTTTTTTTTTACAGTTGTTTTTATTACATGGAGCAGGGAGTTGAGGTCCACATGCAGAACTTAAGTCACCTCTACTTCCTTCCTTCCATTCTTGTTTGTGTCCTGGTTGGTGTTTATGAGCTCTAAGCCTCATTGGAGTTTTCTTCTTTTAAGATGGAGAGGTTGGCTTAGCGCCTGTAGTATAGTGGTTACCGTGCCAGCCACATGTACCAAGGGTGGCAGGTTTGAACAACAATGACAACTGAAACAAAAAAAATAGCCAGTGTTGTGGTGGGCACCTGTAGTCCCGGTTACTTGGGAGGCTCATGTAAGAGAATCACTTAAGTCCACGCGTTTGAGGTTGCTGTGAGCTGTGAGCTGTGATGCCATGGAACTCTACTGAAGGTGATGTAATGAGACTCTGTCTCAAAAAAAAAAGAGGGAGAGGTCATATCTACCCCAGTATCTGCAGATTCAGGATTTTTCAAGGTGGGCTAATCTCACTGGGGTTGGGTGATATCTTGGAGTGGTTTTGATTTGCATTTCTCTGATGATGAGGGATGATGAGCATTTTTTCATGTGTTTCTTGGCCATTCCTCTGTCATCTTTAGAGAAATTTCTGGTCAAGTCTCTTGCCCACTTAAAAATGAGCTTGTCTGATCTTTTCTTGTTGATCAATTTGAGTTCTCTGTAGATTCCAGTTATCAGCCTTTTGTCAGATTTTTAGCATGGATGTGGAAAGAAGGGAACACCTTTGCACTTCTGGTGGGCTTGCAAACTAATCCAACCTCTATGGAAAGCTGTATGGAGAATTATCAAAGAGCTGAAAGTTGTCCTTCCATTTGACCCTGCAATCCCACTACTAGGTATCGACTCAGAAGAAAAAAAAATCATTTTACCATAAGAACATTTGCAGTAGAATGTTTATTGCAGCTCATTCACAGTTGCCAAGATGTGGAAGCAACCCGGGTGCCATTAGTCAATCCATGAATGGATTAACAAACTGTGGCATATGTATGCCATGGAGTACTGTTCAGCCATAAGAAAAGATGGAGACTTTATATCTTTTGTGTTTGCCTGGATGGAGTTGAAATACATTCTTTTTAGTAAGTATCACAACAATGGAAAAACAAGTATCCAATATTATCAGTACTAATATAAACAGCTACATACCCACACAAAAGAAAAACACCAGTATAGTCTAGAGAGGGGGCAGAAGAGGAGGGGAGAAGGGCGTGTGATTGCAGCTTCTCACCTGATGTGCACGATGTGAGGGTGTTCATCCTGCCTCCTGGGTGAGGGGCTCAACTACAACTTGAAATTTACCTTAGAAATGAAAATAGTGTAAACTAAACACTTGAACCCTCATACTAATATGAAATAGTAAATAAAAATAATAGAATAAAAAGACAAAGATGGAGTGGCCAAACTCAGAATTTTTTAAGAGTGCTTACTGAGCAGTCTAAAATTCAAACCTGTTGAATGTTCACAGACAATAAATACCAGAAAAACAAACCCCAGTCTTTTAGTAGTAACCAAGACTTGGAATACTGCCAAATTATCCAGGTCCATTTTAGGTTTGTATCTGGAGGAACTGTGTCTGTGAAGAACATGAACTTTGATCAAAAGCTGAATACATCTGAATAGTTTACATCTGATCCCTCTAATTCAAATCCATTGACTTGGAATCTATAAAACCTGTGACCACTTAATAACGATCAATCCAGCAATCAAACAGATGGCAAGGAGAAAAACCAGACTCAAGCACGGACACAACAGGGCAAAGTTAGATGTAATTTCTTTCTAATCAATATAAATTCAATTACTTTTATTCTTATTGTCAGTAGACCTGTGGAGCCTTGAACACCAATTCCTGAATTCCACATTTTGTTCACAAAAAGTACAATAATCAAAAGGATATTTTAGATCATAGGGTGGTTTTATTGATCAATGAGAACACATTCCTAATTGTATAGATAAGGAAATGAATGAAATCATATTAGGAAGGGGTTAAAAATTTGGGCTTTGAATGTAGGTAGACCTGGGTTCTCATTTGTCTTGGCCTGGAGGTGACACTATCCCTTTTGCTCATCGTCCACTGATCTCTAATCACATGACCCTATCCTAACTGCAGGAGAGTTTGGAAAATACGGAGGCAAAACTGAGCCTTGTCCCTTCTGGTTAACCACCTGCCCACCCCTCTCCTTTCCTGGAGATATCTTTACTGCCAATACACAATTATTTCTGTGATGTTGTTCGTCCAAATTACTGAATTGTTTATTATCACCTAGAAAGAATAAGTCTTTCAATGAAATGTATGAGCATGTAAATTTTATGATAATGAGAAACATTTCCTTCTAAAACTAGGATAGAGCATCTGGAAACATAAAACATGCATTAAAATGACTGAAGAGGTCCCCCTCCCCCCACAATCAAAGTAATTAAAGTTTGGTTGCAAAGATTTGTGTTGAGAGCAGGAAATGCTTTTTGAAATTCTGTAATGGTGACATCTTGTCATGATGACGAATTGGGCTCCTAACACGTGGACAGCATGGATGCTTCCTTGTTGAAGAGCATTCTTTTCTAGAGCTATGATTCAGAGCTATAAGGAGTCAATAAAATTATTGGAAATAGGTGGGCACCATCTCCAAACTAGGTTGGATTTCCATTCTGATGAGCTAAAGTGGCCCCAGATTCTTCAGGAACTTTCCCCTGAGAGGTGGGGTCCCATTGAGAAGATGGTCTCCATGGCTGCTTCAAACAACCAAATGAGGTGGAAGTTAGCACATCAGTTCCCAGTCCAAGCTTTGAGTGGCTTCCATGTCTTATCACTTAAAACAGTGGTCTGTCTCCAAACATTTTGGACCAGGGACTGGTTTTATGGAAGACAATTTTTCCATGGACCAGAGTCTGGGGAGATGGTTTCAGGAAGATTCAAATATGTTACATTTCTTGTGCACTTCATAATAACAAAGTAATAATGGGTCCCTGGGTTATGAATGAAACAGGCTCTGTACGTTTGTTAAGTTGAATTAGTAAGTCAAAACAGGAGCATTAACCTATTACCTGTAATAGCCTCCATTTGTAAGAGCAAATTGTACGTAAGTTGGATATTTGTAACTTGGGGACTTACTGTAATAGATAGTTTCTGTGTAAGGTGTAAGTAAGTCGGATGTTTGCCACTCGGGGTCTGCCTGTATTCCATTGTAATGTACAGTGAAATAATCATACAACTCACCATAATGCCTTCTTGACCTTAACCTCTACCCACAGGTTAGAAGAGTTTCACAAATTCTGAATCACAGAAAGGAAAGAAGTGGAGTCTGTGGAGGGGCCACATAGTGTTTCTGAGCCACGGTTTGCCCCCGTCTTGCAAAGACTACAAGGAGCTGAAGGGTTCTGGACATTGGTGGACACGTTACTGAGTTCCTGTGAGCTGCAATTTTTGACCCTCTCACTGATGTTAGTCATCGCTGTATCGTTGATAGAAGGTGATTTCTTCTATTTTAGAATCAATAGGGTTCATTGCAGTATGGATTTGAGACCCAAATGGGAGCATAAGTATGTTTATCATATTATTATTCCTCCCAGGAACTAGCAGCCAGGAAAAAAGGACAATCTCCAAAATACATCCTCTAAGTGCGCTATCGAGGACCGGTAAGTATCCCCGAGTGGCAGCACTTCCTATATCAAAATGTGACAGCATTTCTATTTTTAGAAAAGTGCCAAGTTAATTAGCACCTTATAGGCCCTTGTTACAGCTCAGAACGACTTTACATCTGTTGATAATTTAATCATTATGAATGTGACACAGGAAATCGAGCTTCATGTTCTGTTACATAATGTAAATTGACAGCCAACGCCACTCAATAGCTTGATGTCATTAATAGGGTGGTTTCTTAAACTTATAACCAATATCAAGTTGTTTTTTTGTCAGTGGGTTAAGACAATAGACCCAGCACACGTGACAGTTTTGAGATGTGAAACTGCTTGGGGGCATCTGTGATACTTCTGGAAGTCGTGGGCTGATGATGGGGGACATCAAGTGGGCCTTGATCTCTGTTTGAGGTCAAGAAGGTTCTACAAGGACATCCCTTGGCGCGAGGCAGAGGGCTCTCCAGCCACTGCTGTCCCAGGTTGTCTTTGGCGAGTGACAGGGGTGAGGGAAGGATCCTCTTCTGCTCTCGAGGGCTCCTGGGAGGGTGTGGATGCACCTGAGGTTGTGAGGAGCAGGTGTTTGTGAACAGAGCCACAGGCTGGTGCCCTCTGGGACATCCACAGCCTTTCCTAATGGGCTTCTGGGATCCTTCTGGTCAGAACATTGTGAGAGACATTCTTGGCACAAGTGCACCACCCGTCAGCACAGGGAAAAGCCACACAACACAGGGACAGGAGGGCCCATGCCCACTCTGAACACTAGCTCAGGCCACAGGTGCAAACTCACATGCGGTCTGTGGGGCCAGCTGGTGTCTTTCTCTCTTGCATCTTCCCACAATGTTGCCTGAATCCTCAATATCTCCTGGAGTCTTGGCTCTGCCCATCCATGACTCAATTACACTTTTCCTTTCAGACATTCTGAAAGATACGAAGGAAGCTTCTTTCTGCCTTTTTTCAAGTGGAGTAGAATTGTGCTCAGGGTTAAAGATCAAAACAAGAATCAGCAAACAAATAAAAACAAACAATACAAAACCAAGTCAACAACAAGAACAAAGAGACAGCAGGGGCTCGCAGGAAGGATCGAAACAGCAAAAGATTTGGGGTGGATGGAACAGAAAGGTCATAGGCTTCATAGGCTTCTCAGGGGCCTTAGGCTTGGAGACAGTAGGGTCCTTGAGGACCTGAGAACAAGGGTCTGAGATTGGGAGGACTGGACGTGGGGAGGGGGTGTCTGAGGCCACACTGCTCCCCTTCTGGGGGTTGGAATTGGAGCACCTGCCCTGGTGGAGGGTTTCCCGACTGAGGTGCCTGGGACAGAAAGCCTCAAGGAGGGGGCAGGGAAATCCATGCGTGGGTCTGCGGAGGTGGGGTGGGGGACATCGGCAGTGCAAAGCAGGGGGCAGGAGCCTGTGCGATTCTCAGCACCCTGAGGGGGTCCTGGCCACTGCTCATGAGGGAATCACATGTATCTATAGCTCGGTTTGTGAGGTGTGAAGCGTACGTCGATTGGAAGTAGTAAGACCCTGCACTCTGGGTGTGGTGGCTGAGTGATCCAAAAGCAGCTTCAAATCCAGCCTGTTTTGTGTTCTTGAATAAGAAATTACATAGCTTAAAATATGTGGGGTATTTTTTTCCTTTGTGGTAAAAGTAAATACATGGTACTAGTAGAAAATCTATCAGGGTGTCCAACCTGTAGCCCGTAGGCCCCATGCAGAGTTTGAGGAATGTACGTCTTGATAAGTATGCACAGGCTGGGTGGTGGCTCCCGCCTGTGAACCCAGCACTCCCAGAGGCCAAGGCAGCCTCCTGCCTCAAACTTAGGAGTTTAAAACCAGCCTGAGCTAGATAGAGCACAACCATGTCTCTACTAAAAATAGAAAAATTAGCTGGGCGTGGTGGCGGGCACCTGTAGTCCCAGACACTCAGGAGGCTGAGACTAGAGGATCACTTGAGCCCAGGAGTTTGAGGTTGCTGTGAACTGTGACCCCACAGCACTCTAGCCTGGGGCAACAGAATGAGACTGTGTCTCAAAAAAAGAAAAAAGAGAAAAAGAAAAAAGAAAAGAAAAGTATACCTGGACATTTTTTTCCCTGCTAATCAGCTTTTGTTAGTATGTGTGTTTTTTTCCTTTTTTTTTTTTAATTGTTGGGGATTCATTGAAGGTGCAAAGAACCAGGTTACATTGATTGCATTTGTTAGGTAAAGTCTCTCCCATCCCTGTGTCCAGTGCTTGTGTATTTCATGTGCATCCCAAGGCAACTCTTATTCCAACACGTGGCAAAGGTTGGACACCCTGGCCACTAGGTCAGAAAAATAAAGTAATAGACAAACAGAACTCCCCAATACACTATAACATAGACATAAATCAGTGTTATAAACTTGATATAGATTCTTCCTCTTCCTCCTCCCTTATTTCTTCTCTTTTTCATCATCTCTCATTTCGTGTGTGACAATGGATATACAATATATGGCATTCTACTTTGGATGCTCATTTTCCTCCTTAGTAGTGAAGACAACTTTTCATGTATCTGAGACATTGTTATGATGGCTGAAGAGTCCCACTGTGTGCGTTTATTCAATCTCATTGTCTGATGATTGATGTGATTCTCCCTCTAGAATTTCCTTCTGTTTGGGGCAGAAGGACTTTGAGGGATTAAATTCCTTGAGCTAATAGTGAGCCCCTGAGGTCTGCTGGGGAGGAAACAAGGAATGCTTTCGGACACATAGATGCTCTCTCTTTTTTTATTTTTATTTTATTTTATTTTTTGAGACAGAGTCTCACTTTGCTGCCTTCAGTAGAGTGCTGTGGTATCACAGCTCATAGCAACCTCAAACTCTTGGGCTCAAGTGATTCTCTCACCTCAGCCTTCCAAGTAGCTGGGACTACAGGTGCCCGCCACAATGCCTGGCTCTTTTTAGAGATAGGGTCTTGCTCTTGCTCAGGCTGGTCTCAAACCTATGAGCTCAGGCAATCAACCCACCTCGGCCTCCCAGAGTACTAGTGCCTAGCCAAGAGACAGACTCTCAAGGTGGGTTACAGTTTGGGAAAATTTTGACCCAATTTCATTTGGGGTCATCTGTAAACCTCTCCCCCTTTGGGGTGGTTCAGTCTGGACTTGACTGGGAATTTACTACATCAGAAAGCCACCAGTGGACTTATTAAATATGTATTTTTCTTTAATGCAGTGATCCAGAATCTGCTTTAGAACCTGGCATCTAGAATCAGATAGGCTGAGACTACAGGCCTGGCTCCTCCACTCACCAGCCTTGTGAATGAAAACAAAAAGCTTAACCTCTCTGGCCCTTGTTTTCCCCATCTGTAAGGTAGGTACGATAAAAGAACATGCCCCAGTTGCAAGGAATAGTAAACAAGATAAGGGACAGACGGTGCACAGACAGAGCTCAACAAATGTCACCTGTGGTCACAGTAATGTTCATACATAGTCATGACACAGAATGTATTTGGTCCCTGCCATGTAACAGCAAGTTAGAGGGTTGCCTGTGTCTTGGTCCCTATTTCAGTCTACTCTTGTCTCTAAGTTTCTGTTCTCCAAGGGATACTAGGCATATCTTTTTACCTTGTCCAGCTCCCTGTCTCCATTTTTACCATTTAGAACTGCTTTGAGGCCATCTCTTTACCTGCTCCACCCCTTCTGCACTTTCCCAGACAAAAAACTACCTTTGTGATTTGATCTCCACGGGGTTCCCTGTTTAGTGCACAGGGGTCTTCCCTCCCCCAGCCTCTGTTGCGTTCCAGCCTCCCTGCACATGGGCGAAGAACTTCTCTGGGCAGATGAATTATATCTGAAAAGAAGTTGTTTTGTCGTTCAATTTCATTTGCTTCCTGCTTCCCTCTTAAGGACAAATTTTGATGGAATTATCATCATAAAAACATCCCTAAAGTGGAAATGACGCCGAATTTCTTGAGGGCAGACCTTTTCAGTTATCTTACCAAATGCTTTAAATGCATTTTAAATGTTCCAACAACATGTTTATAAAGGAAGCCTTTCTACTATTATCACTTTAACAGTTGGGGAAAACCTGGAATTCAGAGACTGAAGCAAAATATTACAAAACACTGGGCTTTTAAGTTTGGGAATTTTAGCTCGTCAATAAATAACTTTTTCCTGCTCTCACAAATTCAAAACTAATTGACAGACAGACCCAGGAGTCAAACAGCTTTAGAATTGCAAAGCTAATTGGAAAATGTGGTTATAGATTTATGGCCAATGGGGCTTGTTGACACCTTCTTTTCTGTTTCCTTCTCATGAGTTAAGATTTTGTAAGAGGCCAACCAAGGGACAGGGGAAAGTGAGGGATTGAAGAACAATTTCTTGCCCCATGTTGATCGGTGGTGAAGGGACAGGGAGAGAGAAAGGGGGAAACAGAAAGAATATGAATTCCCAGAACTTGTTTACTTTATTTTTTAAAATTCAGATTAATATGAGGGTAAAAATGATTAGGTTATATCATTTGTATGTCTAAAGTAAAGTTCAAGTTGTAGTTGAGCCCTTCACCCAGGGGGTGTGCTGTACACTCTCACCCATCAGGTAAGAGCTCCCCAATCCCCAACCCTGCTCCCCTTTTTCCTTTTCTCCCCTCCCCCACCGACTTGAATATACTCGTGTTTTTTTCTCTCATATAGGCATGCAGTTTTTCTATTGGCTTCACATTAGCATTGAGTACATTGGATACTTGCATTGCCATTCTTGTGATACTTGACTAAGAAGAATGTGTTTCAACTCTATACAGGTAAATATAAAAGATGCAAAGTCACTTTTTTATGGTTGAATAGTCTTCCATGATATACGTATACCACATTTTGTTAATCTATTTGTGGGTTGATGGGCATTTGGATTGCTTTCTCATCTTGGCGATTATGAATTGAGCTGTAAGGAACATTCTAGTGCAAATATCCTTGTGATAAAATGATTTATTTTCTTCCAGGTAGATACCTAATAATAGGATTTTGGGATCAAATGAAAGGGCAACTTTTAGTTCTTTGAGGATTCTCCACCCCACCAACAGTGTAAAAGTGTTCCCTTCTTTCCATATCCTCAACAACATTTGCAGCTTTGGGACTTTGTGATGTGGGTTAGGTGGTATCTCAGGGTGGTTTTGATTTGCATTTGTCTGATGATTAGGGATGATAAGCTTGTTTCCTTTAAATAGATCCAATTACCAAGAGGCTGAGAGCCTTCTCCACTGAAGATCCTTTGCCATGAACATGATTCCAGGGCAAAGGAGGGTTCTCTACCAATCTTCCACCAGATTCGAACCCAGACCTTTCTGAGTTCAGAGTGTTTGCATCTTTGAACAGGCTTCCCTGCCTCTCAGTGGTTTGTTTACTGAATGACTTTGATTCCCTATTCAGAATACATTAGGAAGGAGGTTATGAAAAAATTTCCTCTTTGGAGATTTTCTCGTGCATCAGTATTTAAAAAGAATTTAAATACACAGTTTCTTTGCTTGGCAGAATTCCCATTCCCTACACAATGCATAACTCTGTGTGTGCCAGCAACCCAAACTGTTTGGACAATGCATGTGACTGGAGCTGTTTGCTAAAACCATTAAGTGACCAACAAGGTTAACAGATTTTCCGGGTCTTCCCACTCTGACCAGCCATCTTGTCCAGCCTGATGTCTTTTCCTAATTAGAATAGATCAGAGAGAATGGTGTCTCGTCTCTAATTAAATTCTCATCGTTGCCCAACTGTTTCAAAGGGCAACTGTCTTAAACCTTTGAACTTTATTTGTAATACAAAACTTCAATTAGATAAAGGACAATAATTAGCAGATCTTTTATCTTTGGGAATAATTAAATCTTTAAGAAGGGATGTTTTAATCAATGAGATGTAATGACAAGTTCATAAATTAATTAATCCCACCAATAGAGGCTTGGCAGTAATCAATGGATCTTTAAAGAGGTCCAGGGTGAGGGGACATAGCTCTGGGAATGCAGATGCTCTGTTCAGTTTGGTGTAAAGATTCTCATTTATTAAGGATTAGCTGGCTCAAAAGATGATCTATTTATTTAAGGGAAAAATCATTTAAAATATTAACTTTTAATGGCAGGAAAAACCTTCTTGCAAGTTTTTGCTTTTGGAACTTTATTCTTAGATTTCTCAAATCAGGTCCCAGGTGTCAAAGAACATGTGCGTCCTCATCCTAGATCTGCTTGCCAGTTTACTGATTTTAATTTGAGAGAAACCAAAACTGAAGTTGACTACTCTCAGATATCTCAAGTATTTTCTTCGAGCATAACCATCTGGCCTGCTTACCTAATCTGGCCCCTTTCCTGTTTGTGTAAATAAAGTTTTATTGAAACAAGGCCATGCCCATTTGTTTCTGTACTGTCCATTTCACACTATGTAGGTGCAATTGAAGAGTTACCACAGAGACTATATGATGTGTAAAGCCATAAACAGGTACTAACAGACCCTTTTAACAGAAAAGGTTTGCCAGCCATGCTTTAAAACATTCTTTGAATGTTTTCTTCAAGGTTTGGTAAAATTTAAACTCAATATAGCACTGCATGGCTAGTGTTTATTGTAAAATTACAGCTAACTACTTTAAACATAAGGTTCTAAGGCTGTGGTAGGTTCCTACCTAGGTTCCTGGTATTTGCTTTTGCCCTGTCGGTCTGGGCAAAAAACAAGGGAAGAATGATTTAGAAGGAGGGAGGGAGTGGCAGGAGCTAGTACAAGCAGAAGGGCAGACAGCTCATTCAGAAAGGAGGGTGAGAGGGGACAGGTTGTGTGTAGAGGCCAGAGAGGCTATTATAATAGTGTCACCCCATGAATCCAATCAGTTCTCTTTCCCTCAATGCAAAACCCTTCATTGACTTTGCCTCTTTCAAATATAAAATCCTGAAGTCTTAGGCAGGAGTCAGAGCACACTTGCTTGGGTTTGGGGAGGGAGTCTTAGAAGTTGCACGGTGATGAGAGAGGAGTTTGGAGGTGGGGGAGCTGGTAGAGTTTCTGGGATCCCCGACAGTCCCTGCCTTAGCCCTCACATGGCTTTCTCTGTGTCAAATCTCCTTAACATTCTCTTTTAAGGATACCAGTCATTGGATTGGGGGCCTATCCTTGACCCAGGATGATTTCATGTTGAGATCCTTAACTATATCTATAAAGACACTTATTTGCAAATAAGGTCTCATTTATAGGGACTGAAGCATTAGGACAAGGACACACATTTTTTGGAGGACATGATTCAATCCATTGCATAGGTGACAACATGATCTGCTTTTTAACTTAGACTAATGGTTGTTTTCTTGGGGTAGGATATTGGACCAAAAAGACACAATCATGGAAAGATGGGGGGACCAGCTAGGAGGCTGCTCCAAGCTCCTTGATGCAGAATGGATAAAGACTGTCTATGGTGGTTGTGTGGCAGGTGGGGCCAGGGAGGGTGGGAGGTGCTGATTGGTTGTGATCTACCTACAGCGTGGAAGAAATCAACTAAGATGGGTCTTTTGCAAAGTTGGGTGATTTTTTTTCTAGTCCCCTTTGAGAAGGTATGTAAAGAGAAGGGCACAGAAGGCCCAGGAGACACTAGTTTAGGAACAGGTCTGACCCAGCACCCAGAAGATGCTCAATATAAGCTCAACATGTGCCGGTGAAATAAATGCAAGCAGAGGATTATTCAGAAGAGTTCTCTGATTGTTTGGGCAAGGATGCAGGATGCAGGTCTTGTTTTTTTCCAGATGTTTTTAAAAA
Organism: Arctocebus calabarensis; assembly: GCA_963573935.1. NCBI lineage: Eukaryota > Metazoa > Chordata > Mammalia > Primates > Lorisidae > Arctocebus > Arctocebus calabarensis. Next base: position 35,697 of record CAUYON010081389.1, read on the forward strand.
ATAACAATACTCATTGGAATGGGGCTTAGAGCTCCTTGGCAGAAAGACATTGGGCTCTTGGAAATATTACTATTATTTCTGGAGCCAAATTTAGCAAGGACAGCGCTGCCTTTAATTACTGGTTGATGCTGAGTTGTACAGGCAAATGATTACATGCACAATTAGTTGTTCCCACAAGTAGCCAATTATGGGAATGATTATTTAAGAAAATTGTGGCTCCTGCTAAAGGGACTTTATATTGTCGCCTCAAAATACATTTCTGTATAAGAATTCCTTTATTGTATGCATTATTATTTTTTTCTATCTCCTGGGTGGCGTGAGAAACAGTGCTTGTGGTCTCATTTGTAGGGAGAGGGAATTATAGAAATCCAGACCTTTGGGGCCTCTGTGAAACTCAGCAAAGGGTGGAGTCTGGGTCGGAAGCTCTCCCAGGACCATGTCTTGCTCCAGAAACCACGTCTTCATCCCAAAGGTGGAATCTGGAAGAAAATTTAGGACTATGGATGTTTGATATGGGAACTATTTGAAAGTGTGCGGAGTCCTGCCACATGGGTACATGTGGCTGTGAACTCAGCCTTTGCCTGTGCTCATCACTGGTTTTCTCTGCCTTTCCATGACCACAGGTCTTACCTACACCAATTCTCCCACCTGAGCATCGTTGACCCCTTCTTACAGTCAAGTTGTCATGAAATCATAAGCTCACAGCTCAAGAAGGGTCATCAACTTTGTCTGGCTCATTTCAGTGATGATCCAACTGAGACTCAGAGAGGCTGGTGGTCCAGGTGAAATGTGACCCCACCTTGTCTGATTCCCAGGCCCTGGCTCTTCGCAGGATGCCATGCTGGCTGCTGAGAGCACCAGCCAGGGGGCAGTGCATTTGTCAGCTCCTTGTGGTCATTACCATCTACGGGCAGCCTACTGTCTTCTTGGTGTTGGGCATATGCTGGGAGCCATGCTGAGGTAGAGTCAGAAGGGATTCCTGAGAACTTTTGGTTTTTTAAATTTTGGATTAATATGAAAGTAGATACAATTAGGTTACATCATTTGCATTTGGAAGGTAAACAGTTGTAGGCATGACCTTCACTTTGCAAGTGTGCCATTTAGACTTCTGATGTTGCATCTAAGTGGAATTTGGAAAATGTGTTTGCCTAGGATTACTCCCTCCCTTTGAAGGAAGTACTTTCTCATGATGTAGACAGTAAAACCTTCCTGGTCAACCCTGACCTAACACCAGTAGAAAAGACCATAAATTCAAATGTCTCCTTTTTAGTTGAGCCATATAAACCTTGTTTCCTGATTCTGAATACAAAACGTTTTTGTATTAACTTGTATGGATCAATAGTCAGCTTTCCTCCCTCATTTTCACAATGCCGTCTACTATTCTAACTTAAAGTGATCTATGATACAACTGGTCCAATTCTTTAATACTCTGCATTAGTATTTTACATTCACATCCTGACCAAGGGCTCGTGGAAGGTGAAATATATTTTCTGTTTCCTTAAATTGGGGTTGGGCCTTTACCTTTGGCTAAAGGGTGGCTAACATGAGTGATGTAAGTGGAGGTTTGAAAAATGGTTGCACATTTGGGCGTGTCCTTTTGTGACTCAGTGACCTACCAGGAAAAGACTGTGCCCTGGACCTTCAGCTGAGCCTGAGAACAAGACTCATGGAGTAGACTCAGGCCCTCGAATGAAAATGTGTGGGATGCTTGGGCAAATTTTGGTGTCCTTGTTTGTTATTTGTGATTTTTATTCCCTGCCCATCTTACTGTTTTTTCTTTTTCTTTTTTTCTCCTTGATCTTTTGGAAAAATTTCAATAGGCCTTGTACCAGTTCTTCTTCATATGTCTGTTAGAACTTGGCTATGAATCTGTCTGGTCCTGGACTTCTTTTTCTTGGAAGATATTTTATTACGGATTCAATTTCACTACTCATTATTGGTCTGTTTGAGATTTCTCTTTCTGTTGATTCAAGCTTGGGAGGTTATATGTTTCCAGAAATTTATCGATTTTCTGTAGGTTTTTTAGTTTGTGAGCACGGAGATGTTCATAGTAGCCTTAATGATCTTTTGTATTTTTGTGGTGTCAGTTGTAATGTCGCCTTTATCATTTCTGATTGACTGTATTTGAATTTTCTGTCTTCTTGATTAGTCTAGCTATTGGCCTATCCATTTTGTTTATCTTTTCAAAGAACCAACATTTTGTTTCCTTGATCTTTGGTATTTTTTTAGTCCCAAATTTCATTTAGTTCTGCTTATCTTTGTAATTTTTTTTTCTTTTGCTAGTTTTGGGTTGTTCTTGTTTTTGTGGTTCCTTGAGGTATGACATTGTGTTGTTGATTTGTGCCATCTTCTTAATTATTAGCCGCATTTCCCCCTTGTCTTGCTATTTTGTCAGGAGTGGGGACAGCTTATACCTTGTTGTTGATCCCAATGAGCATCTCATTCTGTGCTGTTCCCTTGTCCCTGCTCACATCTGTAAGTTCTCTTTTCTTTAAGACCTCCTGTTTGTTATTTGAACTCTATGGGTTGAATTTCCTCACTGCTAGTACCCTGACAGCTAAACTCTTCTTCCAAACAATGTTAATGCCTCTAATTTCTTCATTCCTTGGTGCCCCTGAGTTTTTCTGTTATCTTATTTGCACCTTCCCGCTGGGCTGAGTTCAATGTGTTCTTAGGGGGAGACCATGGGCAGGGCTCTGTAATTCCACCAACCTTTGCTTTAGCTGTATCCTCTATTAAACCAATATCATAATTATCTGACCTCCTGACTTCACAGGGAAATTCCAACCCTGTGAAGAAATGAGTTAAACCAGAGAGCCTTGTGCACTGCAAGGTTCAACACTGCTGCTATAGCTCCACTCAGCTACCCACATTTACCCCAGGTTACCACATCTGCTTTCCAAAGACCTCGCTCATAGATCCTTAGTGATGTAGGAAAGAGGCCTGCCCTTCTCAGATTTAAAAAAACAGAGTCTCCAGTAAGTATCACCTTGAGCTTGGCAAAGAGGCTAAATCATAGAAACGGTACACATGTACCCTGGGCACAGTTCTTCCGAGGGACAGGGTGGTGGGGTAGCCTGGAAATTCATTAATTTAACAGGTGTCTACTAACCGTTGACCACGAGTCCACCCAGGGATGTATGGCCTAGTGCCTTAATAAGCTAGAGCGACCATAACAAAATATCATAGGCTGGGTGGCTTAGACAACAAAAAATCATTTCTTATAGTTCCGAAAGTCCAAGGTCAAGGTCCAGCATGGTTGGTTTCTGGGGAGTGATCTATTCCTGGCTTACAGACAGTTGCCTTCTTGAGGTGTCATGTGGTGGAAAGAGAAATCCTTTCAGGTGGGCCCCACTCCCATGATCTCATCTAAAATGAATTAGTTCCCAAAGGCCCTATCTCCAAATATTGTCGAATTGGGGATTAAGATTTACATTTGAATTTTTAAAAAAATTTATTCAAATTAATATGAGGGTACAATTTTTAGCTTCTATTGTTCTCACTTTCAAGATAAAGTTCCATTTATAGAAGACCCCCTCACCCAGGGGGCGTGTTATACATTAGGTGAGATCCCGCCTCATACTCCCCCCCTTCTGCCATACATCCTCCCCTTCCCTGTCCCTCTTCCCTCTACCCCTGAACTGGACTATATTAGTGTTTTATTGTTCTTATAAACATGTAATTGTTTACATATTGATTTCATATTAGTATGGAGTGCATTGGATATTTATTTTTCCATTCTTGCAATACTTTATTAAGAAGAATGTATTTCAATGCCATCCAGGTAAATGTAAAAGATATAAAGTCTCCATCTAAAAAGTCTTCATCTAATGGCTGAATAATATATCTTGGTATACATATACCACAGTGTTTTGATCCATTCATGGGTTGATGGGCACTTAATTTGCTTCCCATGTTGAGCTGCAATCAACATTCTAGTGCAACATTTGAATTTTGGATGGGGGACAAAATTTAGCCATAGCACCTCTGGGCTGGTTATCTTGTCACCTGGGGAATTTGCTGACATACCAGTTCTTACTCAGAGATTCTGACTCATTATGTCTGGAACTCAGTGGGCGTCAAAGATTCTGTGTTTTAACATACACCCTGAGTATGTCCAATGCAGATGGCTTGTGGATGACCAGAAACACAACAAGTACTCCAGGTAACTGTTACGAGCAGGAGACTCCTGGTTAGACAGGCCTGTGCTTTGACTCTGGCTCTGGTTCTTGCTACTTGAGTGACTTAGCTCAGAGGGTGCCACATTGGCTCAGGACTCAGTTTGTTCATCTGTAAATGGAGATAGTAATAGAACCTTCCTTCTCATGGGGTTGCAGTGATGGCTCATTTTAAATGATTATTTAATTATTCATTATTAGCTAATTATTTATCAATGCATGCAAAGTACCCGGCAGGTCTTAAGTATTTATTTGCAGTCATTGTCACCAGCATCATCTGGGTATTTTCCTGCCCTCCATATGATCTCATAACCTCTAACTTGGTCTCCTTCTTGGCTGAGTTAACTTTGGGCCCCACCAGCCTGAGACTGAGAATTGCGGCTCATCTCTCCTGGAGCCACCAGATGGCGATGTTTCCCTTGTCATCGCCCAGAGCGGCTACAGGTCCCCAAAGGCAGTAGCGTCCAGGACCCCGGTCCGTGAGTCCAGGCCTACTGGCCGGCTGGGCAGAGGGCTCTGCCAGCTCACGGTGTTCCCAGTTTCGGGATGAGGGTAAGAGAGCCCAGATAATCAGTAGAAATCTAAGGCCTCAACAGGTGTAGAAAACTTATTCAGAGTTGACCCCAGGAAAATGACTTTCCCTACTTCTAAATGACCAAGCCATTGTTCGCTTAATAGGTTTTCTGTTTCTGGAGAATGTGCCCCGAGGCACACAAGTCAAACACCTGATACTGGGGCATTAGCTGACCTTCATTTCTCTCTTCCTTATCTAAATGCCCCCATTAGCAGCTTTTGATAGCTGAAATCTTAGCAATTAGCTTCCTTCCCGTGAATGTAAAACCACTTCCCTATGATATTTGAGGTTCAAAGAGAATAGCCTGAGCATAGAAACAGGCACAGCCCTCTGATCTGTTACTGAGGGAGGAAGCCAGATGAGCTGTCAGCCTTGGCCACCTCGCAGGTCATTCTCCTACAACTCACCTGAGGCCCTTACTAAACACTCCGTGCTGTTTGCATCTGTCTGCCTTGGCAGGCAGTGCTTAAACCTGGACTATTTTGTTGGAGCCTCCAAACTGGGCCTGTCTCCCATACTGACGCCAGGCATCTTTGCCCAGGTGTCCCTGGGAATCCACCCTAGCAGGTGGTTGGCATAGAATCAGGCTGGGGTCGGGTTCCAGGCCGAGGTCATCATTTACTTCCTCTGAGTAAGTTCTCCCCCTTCAGCGCACTGAGTCTCCTTATCTATAGAACGAGAGAATAGCACCATGTGCCTGTCAGGTTGCTCTGAACTGTAAATGAGATAGTGTTTGTGAGGTGCTCGAACGATGTCTGGTGTCCTTTATGGAAAGCTTTATTACACCACTTGGTCAAATGATCCCAGGAAGGGAAGAACTGAAGGAAGGGATGGGGGAGGAAGAGACAAGAGATTTGAGCGGCACCCTTGGGATGGGGTTTAGTGGAGCTTCAAGAGGATAACTGGACTGGAGCCATGGGGCTGGGGCTGCCGGACACGCAGTCTCATCTTGCATACTGCTGGTGAGCCATCCGCGTCGACCCTATGATGTTAAGAGAAAGACTTCACTAGCTTTGAGGTGTGTGTGTAATCTGCATGTGCTCACACAAACGCGTTTTCATCTTTCTCTTTCCTACGTTTTCTGTCCTGGGCCTTTGTAATCACTTGTTAGCCTCCACCTGCCTTCCCCCTCTCCCGACTCGCTGCTCTCTCTGCCCGGCAATCCTCTCTCTGCTCCTGCAGGATAAGGCCCCTCACTCTCCAAGGCCCAGCTCCAGTGTCACTCTGTTCTCAGGTCTGTCCTGAGCCCGCCAGGCCGTTACTCTCTTCCCTGAGCTCCTCTAGCCAACCCGGCACCCACACAACCCTAAGAGCCAGGGCCGGCCTGAATTCTGTGCCCTAAAGGCCTTACGTCACCCTGGTCCGGACCTGATTAAAACTTAGAGAATATCAGAATTAAATTGCGTGATAACAGAAATAATATCACTAAGTACATGTTTATCAGGATCAACCCCCTTCCAAACACCCAAACATTACAAACAGGCCCCGAATCTCTTTAGTTCCTCCCCTAATCTCCATCCCATTTGGGGGGCGGGAAGTGGGGCATCCGCTGTTACCTGTTTGCAATGCATCCTTCTAGACTTTGCGTGGGTGCATTTTTGGCATGCGTGCGTCTCTGTATCTTTAGGACTCTTTCCATACATAGTAATTAGCGTTGTGTTCTGTGCAAAGATGCTTTGCCTCAATAAGGTAGACCGGCCCAGTTTGGGGGCTCTAACAAAGTAGTTGACCTTCATCTTTCTTTTCCCTGTCTAAATGCCCCCATTAGCAGCTTTTTGATAGGTGAAATCTCAACAATTGGCCTCCATCACTTGAGTATAAAACCACTGTCTGGATTACCTTGAGTGCTTTCTGTCTTACCCCCTGGTCTGCGTGCTATTAAAGGTCATTGATTGCATTCATCTTTTTATCTTCAGGACAGGACACTAAGCCAGGTGTCCGAGCAGGTGTGTTTCCCAGGTAGCTGCCTAGCCAGCATGTGTGTGGCTGAGTGTGTGCATGTGAGTGTGAGGTGGGGGGGGGGGAGAAGGAGAAAGCCACAGAGGAAGGGTTAGTCTGAGCATCACCTGCTTTGGTTGGCTGAAACTCCCAGCAGACGCCTTGGAAGTCTGCAGAAGGGTAAGGTTGGAGAGAGCAGCTGAGCAGAACATTGAGTTAAGTGCAGGCGCTGATCCTTGAAAGGCCGGGCTCCGAGGGTGCAGAGTGAACATCCACAAAACCTCCCAGCCCGAGGCTGAGCGTTGAGATCCGCTTGCTCGGTCATTAGGATTCAAGGGGAGAAGTGGAGTCTCCCTGTCTGTAAATGCCTGTTGAGAATGGTCTGTACAAGTGCAGATCAGGACACTGGGAAGGACTTATGAATTACATCCCCGAAGAAAACGGTGCGAAGCGGCTTTTGTTATTTGAGGTGTGTTTTATTACCTTAGCCTGGAAGGCCCTTTGCAGATGGGAAATGCTTTCTCCAGGATGCTCCCCCTCAGGTGGAGAAGGTACTCTGAATTTGCAGCCTGTCTCCTTCCCTATTAATCATTCGGATTCTCTCATCCTGTGCAGACGTCACGGACCTCTCTATTTGAAGACTTTATCAGTATTTATCTTGTAGCCTTTAATAAATCATTTGCTGGTTGTGTGTGATCCAGGGACTTTACATGAGTGGAGCACCACCTTACCCTCACCCTACTGTGTTTTCTTGACACGTCGGGGTGACTTTTATTCTGGCCCCCTCCCTGAAAGGGGAGCTAGAAACTGGAGTAAAATTGGCTATCTTGAAACGCAGAGTTGGGGAAAAGGGGGAATTTCACTTAATGAGCTGTGATCATTATTTATCTGAGAACACATTGCAGAGCAGAAACCTTTGCTATAGAACGGGCCAGACCCCGGGAATGAAGTTGGCTGTTCAGTGGGGGATGGACTTTAATAGTCTCCCACCCTCTTGAATCTTTCTAGCGGATGGAGTGTTCTAAGCTGTGGGGTGGCCACCTAGCCTTGGGCCAGCAGCCCACCTCCTGTTTTGTAAATAAAGCTGTGTGAACAGAACCACAGGGCTTGTTTTACTCGACCCCTCTCGCTGCTTTTCAGCTACCATAGCGGGGCTGCTGCAACCGCTGCCCGGGCCCACCAAGCATACCAGGACGTTATCTCGGTTCTCATCAGTGGATGGTGCTGCCCTGTCTCCGCCCCAGGCATCCTTCACTGTGTGTCATTGATTCTAAAGACAAATCTGTCTTAGTTATTGTATGAAGATATTTGTATTCTGCATTTAGTAAGGTTCTCCTGTACCCTTCTAAGATGCACTATAGGTGTGCCCCCACCAATTACCCTCCCTCCACCCCAACCTCACCCTTCCTTTCCCCTTTTCCCCATATTCTTATGCTATAGTTGGGTTCTAGCCTTCATATGAAAGCCATAAATTAGCTTCCTAGTAGGGCTGAGTACATGAAGGCTGTGTTAATCAGTTTAATGAAACTAGTTCAGATTGTATATGAAAGCAGCACATTGTACCCCTTGATTGCACTAATGTACACAGCTATGATTGAATAATAAAAACAATAAAAAAAAAGATGAATCTGTCAGGGACAACAGCACCTGTGCCCGTGGGAATGTCCACGCACCCGTCTCTGTGCACACACAATGCACAGGTATGTGGCTGGGTGCAGCGTGAGGTTCCTGTGGGGTGTGCACCAAGCTTGTGGGGAGTGGCAGGATTTTATGTTCTTTCTCAGGATGTGTGTACAGTTTCCAGCACTCTGTGATTACCGTATGTTATGAACACAGTGCAGTAGCCGCCGTGACAATGACAAAATCCCTCCCTCTGCTGTTGCCTAATTTTCCCTGTGTGGGTTGCAATGATGGAGTCATAGCCCTGTAAAGATATAGAGCAGGGATGGTGCCCCTTGTAGTTGGGAACTTAAGGGGCAACCATGGCAAGGGAGCACATGGTCCCTGGTCCCCTGACACAAGGAGAATAAGGAACTATACTTATCTTTTTGGCATTAAACCAAAACAAAATAACAAATTTTACATATATTCACACACCCATATATATACAACACCTACACACACACCATATGAGTAGGTATGTGTCTATGTATATATATTTTCTCTATTTCCTCTTTCCTGTGCACCATTTCTCTAGTTTCTTTTCATTTATCATCATTGTTTTTGGGTAGTCTACAGACCCAGTTGCAAGTCAATGGCTTGGGGAACAATAAAACCCCCAAAAAATACTTTTCAAAGAAAATGCATTCATTCAGCCACAGAAAGCGGAAAACCAGGTTTGCTTGTTCCCGGGAGATTTGCCCTGGGAAATCCTGGGAGACCACCCACAGGCCCTGACGCCCCCTGTCCTTTGCTGCGCGAGTACTACCTAAGGTGGTGTGCTCCAACCTTTCCTATCTCACGGCACACTTGAACCTGTAGTTAAACTTCTGTGGCACGCTTAAATTATGTTGATCATAAAAAAAAAGAGTAGAAGAAAGAATATGCTTACTGTGCTGTGAACTTCTTTCAAAAATAATTTAATTAATGATCTTTACAAATTTTCCCAGCACCTGTAAGATCCTCTCCCAGCACACTGTTTGAAAATCACTGGCATAAAGGCACAGCTGAAAATGGGACTCTAGCTTCTTTACTGGATTTTCTTTTTGTCTGTTTTTTTAATACAAACTTTCAAGGTTAAGGTCATGAGGGCCTTGACACATCAAGGACTTGAGCTTATTCCTGCCTCCCAGTTAGCCTGGCTAGGTGCAGAAAGAGGTGTGTCTCTGTGGTTTTTAAAATAGGTGCCCAGGGGCTGCCCCAGGACACTTCTGCGTTCAGAACTCGAGGACGAGACTGTTGTTTGTACACCTCAATCTTTGTTTAATTTCTTCTTAGTCTTGGGCTGTGAAACCCCCAAGCGGGTGATGACTTTGTGGCTACAGGTGCCTCTGAGTGATGGCGACTGAGTTGTGTGCGAGAACTCGATCTGATCCCAAGTCTGCTTCACCAAACCCTCTGGATCTGTGGGTGCTGAGGGTAGGACACCTCCCTGTCTCCCTCTCGGGGCAGGGGAGCAGATGCTACGTATGAGCAATTCCCACATCCCAGGACATTGCTCTGTAGCACGGGCCCTGGTTGGCCAGCAATCCTGTCCAGAATCAGAGCCAGAATTTCCTCTTTCTCTGCACCCTGGCAAGAGTTGGAGAGGGTCAAACTAATGGATGTAGAAGGTTTTAAGCAAAGCAAAGGAGGACCTTTTAGATGGATTAGTTCATTTCCTAATAGATTCAATATTTTTGAGCATGTTCTATGCGCCAGCAATTATGATAGCTTTATCCCTGACCACACCTCCCCCGTGCACATGTCTGGGTCCCTAGGTTTTCTTTTCTTTTCTTTTTTTAAAAGGGGATTTATTTGAGAAATAAATAAATACTCCTGCTGACATTGAGGGCCGAGCTCCCCCTCCCCACCACTAGTCCACTCAAAGGCAGGCACTCCTCTCTGGAAATACCCTCACGGACACACCTCAAATGATGCTTTAATAGGTTTCTAGATATTCCTCGACCCAGTCAAGCTGACACCTAAAATTTATCCCTTGCCTGCGTGGCACCGGTCTGCATGTCCTTCACCCACACTTAATTTCCAGATAAACATGACAAGGTGATAGATCCTCCTAATATAACACTGTCCTGTGTGCAGTCTCAAACACACTAAAGCTATCCTGTTACTGAGTTCGGCTTTCAGGTTATCAACATTTGGGATTTTTTTTTCTTTGGGGATTGCAACTTCTAGGACTTTAAATGTCAGAGATCTGTGGTATATGTATACCATGGAATATTATACAGCATTAAAAAAGGGAGACTTTACCTCTTGTATGTTTACACGGATGGAGCTGGAAAATATTCTTCTTAGTAAAGTATCTCAGGCATGGAAAAAAAAAATCCAATGTGGTCAGTACTACTGTGAAACCAATTTATAATCACTCCCGCTTGCATATGAAAAATGAAACACAACTGTAGCCCAGGATGAAGGAGGGAAAGGGGGAGGGGGAAGAGAGGAGGGTGGGTCCCTAGGTTTTCTCTCTGAGACTTTGTCAAATTGTCCCCGTTCATCTGCTGAAGCTGCCACCCCCTTCTCTGAATTTATTTCTAGTTATCATTCAGAACCAAGTTCAGATTTGGTGTCACATCTTCACCTTCCAAGATCTGCCCTAAAGCCACCTGGCCTGGGGAGGAGCCTCCCCCACGCTGGGCGCTTACGACTTCCACCTGAGTTCCAAGCCACAGTGTCCATTTTTGTAGAGAAACTCCGGGCCCAGATGCAGAAGGGACAGCTCACCATCTCCACGTTAGGCTCTTTGCATATATCTTTCCATTTATTCAGCGAAAGAAGTGTGTGATGAAGTTGTTATTAGTCTATTTCACTGATGAAGAGAGACACGGAGATGTAAATCCATTTATCCCTGAGTTATTCACGCTGGGGCTGTGGTTACAGCCGTCTCTCCTCCCCGACTTCCACACTCACGGTCTCCGTTGTGTCATAGTTTTTTCCTGGCGTTTGAGAGTGAGAGGGAGGCAGTAAGGAAGGTGGGAGGAGAACAGGTCAGGAGAAACACACGCGAAGTCAGACCAGGGTGATCTGACCATACACCGTGCTGGGAGGATGTGCCCGGGACAGAGTCGACAGCATAGACCAGCTGTTCAGCTCTGTTCCAGGGTGGAGGGTGGCAGGCTTATGAATACACACAAGCAGAGGAATTGCTTAGGTTTTTTGGTTCATTTGAATTTGAAAAGGCAAAGGTTTTATTTTTCCTGATGTTTTTGGCATTGTCTTTTCTTAACCTGGAAATGTACAGAGGGAAAAAATAATCTTAGTTTCAGAGGCAAGGTGAACGCTCCTGTGTGTTGGCAGGGGAATAGTAACAGACCCAGATATTGGTGCGAACTTGCAGGCCCTAATAGAGATTTGCTCCCCTGTTTTTCTGCCAGGAGTGAGGCGCTTCCATTTCCCAATTGAAAACACACTTAATTGAGACAGGTTTTGGGCAGGGCAAGGTGTCCACCAGGTTAAAGTCATTGCACTGAAAAGGGAAGCGTCAGTATTCTGTTTAGAGAGTTGAGCTCGACTTCTCTGGGAAAGAGCTCTGGCCTCGCCCTCTACCTACCTCTCTGGGGGGACTTACTGCTCTCAGCAGAAATAGCTGTCTCACTGGGATGCCAGGGCGCTGGCGAGACCATCATGCGGGATTTCTGGAATCGAGTCCTATCCTCCTGCTCCCGGAACCTGGGAATGTGATTTTCCATTTGAGCATCTGATCTGCATTTGGTTCCGGGGACTATGTTCCATTCAGCTTTCCTAAGAAAGCCTGTTTGCTTCTGTTATTTTGTAGACGGGCAGAGTTGTGAACTGAGCTGGGTGTCTGAAACAAATGCAGGCTCTGAAGATGTCAACTCAGAGTATCTAGGAAGCTGAACCAAGGATAAAATGTTCCAGCCTGGGGCTTGCAACAACCTTACTCAACACCCCTTCATGTGACAGGTGGAGATTCTGAGGTTTACAGAGAGGCAGATGCTCACCCCTCATTTCACAGAAAAGTGCCAGCAGGTTCTGTATCAGCAGCTTGGTCTCTTTCTACAAGTCCAGTCCCAGCCCTGTCCTTCCATGGGTCCTAGTACCAATCACTCTTGCAAACATTTTCCTTTTGGTCTAAACACAGTGTGACTACAGGGTGGAAATATTGTTCTTTTCTGGCTAAATTCTGTGACAGGGAATAGTGTGGAATGAAACTACCCAGGCCAGACAAGACGCATGTGGAGGATACATCTTAACAATTCTCCCCACAGGAAGCCACCGTTAGACTCAAGGCCCTGACAAGAGAAGCAGGATGTCATAAAAGGGAAGCAGTTTGGCCCCCACCTCACAGTTCCAAGGAACTGGGTTGTTGTTCACACCCAAGTCTGCTTGGTCCAAATTCCTGGACCAAGGATTTCCCCCGTATAAACTTATTTTACCTTAGTCACTTCCTTAGCAGCTCCATTTGCAGGACAGAGGTGTTGGGGTTGCAACTTCAACATGTAAATTTCAGAGGGAGATAAACATTCAGTCTTCATATTGGGGGTTTGGAGAATTAGACGTGATTTTAGGGTAGAAATTTTAATCAGAACCTTCTTTAGAGTGATAAGATCTAGCTACAAAAAGGGGTGATGGTAGGAAGAGAAAGTTGATAAAAGCGTTTTTAGGAAAAGTAAGTCTTATCTGAAGACTTGACTTTGTTTTATCAGAGGGAATCTCAGATCCAATGTCTGAGCGTGAGCTGATCATACGCTATCCATCATCTAGTATAAGGGTTGGCAAACCCTGGCTCCTGGGCCAAGTCTGGTGTGCTGCCTGTGTTTATGAATAAAGCTTTATTGGCATATAGCCATTCATTTATATCACATCTCTGGCTGCTTTCACATGCCACAGCAGGGTTGAACAGTTGTAACAGACACCATCTGCCCACAGAACCTAAAATAGTTAACTATCTGACCTTTTGCAGGAAACATTTGCTGAGCCCCTGAGCTAGACTAGGCTTCATTCAAATAATTAGAAAATTTCAGACCCAGGGAAGTGAGTATGCATAGAAATAGGAACTCGTTTTCATGCAAAGCTTTGTATAATTAGGCATAAAAACAATCCTCCTCCAACCCTGTATGGGTAACCGTTCTAAAATTGGAAAATCCTAACACCATTCATTTTTCTCTGTGTAAAAAAAGTGGTGATGTTTTTACTTTCCTTAAATAAATAAACTGTTTTTTGATAACCCTATTAGAGATTGAATTTTTAAAAACTGGTTTGCAATAAAGTCTTTTAATATTAGCTGAGCCCATCTGCCATTTATGGTATCATGCCTATTTCAGCTCATTTGACCTTATATCACGAGCCTCTCACATGTCATTAACATTCTTTTACAGATGTAATTACTGATGGTTGCATAACATTCTGCGCTGTAAAAATGCCACAATTCATGTAATAATTATGATATTTTTAGGTTTTTTCCTGTTTTCTATTGAATCTTTATCCATAAATCATGTCCATATTTCTGAATTTTTCCTGGCATAGATTCCTAGAAGTAGCATTACTGGCCAAAACTTAGAATATTTTAATGTTCTTGGTTCATTTGATAAATTGCTTCTCAAAAGGATTCTCCAATTTATATTCTGCCTTGAGGTTGAGGATGTTTGTCTCATGACACTCTTTGAAGGACGTAGTTACATTTTAAGACTTTCCAGTGATGGGTAAATATAGTATTTTATTTTTGTTTTAATCAGCATGTTTTTATCACCATTCAAGATGCAATATTTTTATAAGAGACTAGCCATGTGTGTTTTATGATCTGAAAATACTCCCTGCTAATTATGTACCCTTTTGTTGAGAATTCAAAATACTGTTAGATCCCCCCTTGATCTATTTATTAATCAGTTTTATTGACTAGTTCTGCTGTTTTCATTTGTTAGTGTTTTTAAATTGGTTTGAAAGGTGCTCTCTGATGGTAACCGTCATGCCCACCCCATCCTCTTCCTTTATCCCACTCTGAGTGGAATTTCTGCCATCCTGATGATCTGTGTTTCTGAGGCTCAACCCTGTTCTCGTGGGCCACCAGTTTCCTTTGCAAACTGCAAAACACCCCATATGCTGATGCTGTTATTTCTCAGCTACCAAGACCCCATGTGTAACTCCTTCAGCATCACTTTGACAACCTTATTGCCTTGACCTTTCATATGGCCAATCTCATATCATCGATAAACTCATCTCCTGTTTTAGGTGTCAGAATACCACTAGAAAGCATTTGAGAAATGGAGTCGTTCAATGCATCTATTTGACACGTAGTCACTGAGTGCCTGCTATGTCAGATATGGTTCCAGGTGTTTGGTATATGTCCATTAACAAAGACTGCCACCCTCGTAGAACTTGTGTTCTATGGGACAGACACAGTAATCAATACACGTGATAAATAAATAAGTCATAAGTGCTATTGAGAAATAAAAAGTAGAGCAAAAAGGATCAGAGTGGGAGGGTGGTTGCAGATTGAAATGGCCCAGTCAGACTGGCTCTCAGTGAAAAGAGGAGATTTGAGCAAAGGACTCAAGGCCGATAAAGGGAATAGGGGGGTGATTTCTAGCGGAAGAGCATGCCAAGCAAAGAAAATAGTGCTCTCCTGGCCCCAAGGTGGGTGAACCTGCTGTGTCCAAGGAGTGGCAAGGACATTGGTGGCTGGAGTGGAGCAATGATGAGGAGATAAAGGTAAAGATAGGTGAAGAAAGAGTCCTGACCACATGTGGCCCTGCCAAGGAGTGTGGATTTTACTCAGAGTGAAGTAGGAGGGGAGGGAGTAATCACAGTATCTTAGATAAACGAGTGGCTCTAACTTGAGTTGCTACAGTGAGAGAACTCTAGAGTCACAAAGACAATACTGCAGTGCTGGTGTAGAGATGAGGGCAGCTTGTTCAGGGTGGCGGCAGAGGAGGTGGGTCATCAGATTCTAGGTATGTTTCATAGGTATAGCTCACTGGATCTGTAGCCTGACTGGATATGAGCACTTAGAGAAAGGGAGATATCAAGAATAACTCCAAAGTTTTTGGTGCAGTGGATAGGATGGGGCTGTCATCAACTGATATGGAGAAGGTTATGGAAGGACCTTCCAAAGGTTATGCTGTGTGGTTAATAATTGGGAGTTGCTATGGGTACATTGAACATGAGATATCTGATTAGGATTCTAAGTGGAGGTGCTGAGTAAGTCAGGGGGTGATTAGGAGGGAGGTCTGATCTAAAAATATAAGGTTGGAAGTGGACCAGGTATAGATGGTATTTAAAGACAGTGGAGTGTCTGAGATCCCATGAGAATTATAGAATGACCAGCTGAGCCATGTTACTGCCACGTCATTTACTTGCATAGAAACAGAAGAATGAAGCCTCCAGAAAAAAAGAGATGTTTTGGGAAGAAATGCTTTGACACATTCTTAAGACGCTAGAACCACTTAAGGATTTGATAAAGACAAACAGAGAAGAAGAGAAAGGCCATTAAAAACTCCATGAAACACAAAAAGCTACACGGGCAGAGTGACTATTATATCACTATCTTTTCCTTAACTGGATTAATCACTTTCACAGAGGAAGGTTTGCTTTTAATCATAGAGCAAAGAATGTTCTTAGGGTAAACCAACACTTGTGAGCACTCATTGTATGTTAGCATCTTCTTGAATATAAAGAAGTTATAAAATGTGATACCCTTTATAAAATACAATGGTATTTTGTGGCATAACTATTACACTCTCTGTTTTATAGTGGCAACAGCTCAAACAGAGAGAAGAAACTGTCCTTAAATCATGCAGCCACACAGTACCACATGTGGATTCAAACCCAATCTTTGAAAGCCCGTGCTCTCTTCCACCCATGCTGTGAACAGTTACATAAATGACCGTCATCAACCCAGATGCTGTAGATACAGTCAGCATTTGAATCATAAATACTGGTTAACAATAATATAAATCCAAATTAACGCTCTCCCAATTGAAGCACTATTTGTAATCCTAGTTGATACATATTCATTCGTTGTTAGTCAATTGCTCCACCATAGTCATATTGAAGACAGCCTGTGTTTCAGTCTTCAAATTAGTGGTTCTCAACTGGGGGGTGGTTTTACCCCAACAGAACATTTGGCAATGCCTGGGGGAGGTCTCTTGGCACCAAGTAGGTAGAGATCAGGGATGCAATCAGATTTCACGTGAAGCACAAGACAGCCCCACCTCCACCCAAACACAGTGTTATCAGCCCAGAATGTCAGTAATGCTGAGGCTGAAAAATCCTCCCCCAATAAAGAGTATATTTAGAAAAAGGCAACAAATGCAATTTGCTTAATATGTAAAATTCTTTAGAAGATATTAAGAATTGTTATTTTTTTTGAGTGAATATTTGCTTTCTGATAGGAAAGTGTTTTGGTAGGAAGCCGAAACTAGCCATTTGTAATAGTCTGGATAAAGCAACTATCTACTGATCTGTCAAGTTCAGGTATTTATAAAGTGTGTTGGTAAGAGCTGTGTGTATCCTCAGTACAAATTAGTTTGTGTAGACATGTAGACTGTTGGTGTCCGTGTATGTATGTGAGTGTGTGTGTATTTTTGCTGGTTTTGATGGGAAAGTATAAATTTGGCTTTGGAAAAAGATGCCCCCCACTACTTCCAACCCTAAGCCTTCACTTCTTCCCATTAAGATTTCCCTTGCAACTTGGCCTCTTTTAAACTCCCATCTCGTGCATTCTCTCTTCTAATCTAATACCTCTGCGTACATATCTAAACATGATCAGTGACAGTTTTCGCTGCGGGGTGAGGCTTTTACTGACAAGGCCAGTGAGAGCTGATTTGAGACCAGCCATTGTGAGTGACTTCAGCTGTCTCTTCAAGTGACATCCAGCTACTTGAGAAAGAAGTGATGACGAAAGTTCTTTGGACAGAAAACTTTCGCTGACAAGAAGGTGACAGGTCCTTGCACAGCTGGCCTCTGATATGCCTCGGAAGGGGCCCACAGAGTGACTAATTTGAGCTTTGCAGTAGCTGGGAGGATGTAGAGGGCCCTGTGCATTCTTAGGGATACCAGACAGACTGGTGGTGCACGCAGGCTTGAAGAACCCTTGTTTGTGGGCAACAGGCCAGGAGACCCCATCTGTTTAGAACATGACAACACTGAAAATGTGCATGGTGAATGATATTTTACTTGCCCAGAATCCATTCTTGTCCTGGTGACAGCATCTTGCTTTTTCCTTAGCCTGCCATCCCATCTCCATTCTTGTTTGGTTGGAGCCAACGCTGGCTACCTGGTTCTAGGGATCAGCTGATCAACCACCTTATTCCTTCATCACAGTGATTGGTTCAGGGAAGGGCAGGTGACCCACAAGATTCAACGAGACTAGCTCTGGTGACTCTAGGGATCGAAATGCCCTCTCTCCCTGCAGTCACCAAGCTGTGGCTATAACTGTGGAATTCCTGGACACTGCTGTGTGGAACAAGTTAGCTAGAGAATGAAATAAGTACAAAGATAGAATGGCTGAGAACTGGAGAGAGGAGACATTTCAGTCCTAATGAAATTACTGGAGTTTCTAATTAGCTGTGTCTGAGATCCTTCGCTTCTGGATTTTTCCATTACACAAACCAATAACTTCTTGTTTTCCCTATAGGTGATGTGAATTGGCTTCTCAACAGAATGACTCCTGATCAATACAAACAGCTCCATTTCTGAGTGCCTGCTATGTTCCAGGCACTTTATATCCATCGGGACATTTGTCCTCACAGCAACCCTGTGAGGTGGGGCTCTGAGATGCCCCCATTTTAGGTATGAGAAAAATATGAGACTCAGAGAAACTGGGTAATACCCAAGTTAGCCCAACCCCCTGAGGGTGGCACCAAGAAGCGTGCCCTGTTTTGGGAACATTTCAGGTCCATTCTCTCTACCTGTGGAGAGCGGGTGAGACCCTGTGGGCTTTGAAGCCAGACTTAGAGTCTTTTCCTGACCCTCCTTAGCTATGTGTCATTTATAGGAAACGTCCACTTTTCTGCACCTCAGCTTTCTCATCTGCACATAGGAGGTTATAAATAATCATATCTGTCTCAGGGTAGTTGTGAGTATTCAGTGAGATAATGTATATCAAGTATGTAGAACAATACCATTTGGTGGGTGCTAGTTGTCATCATTCTCTGTAACCAGGAAAGAACTAGGTTGGCTTTTTGGGGGGAAGGCTCAAGACCTAGGCTGTGCTCACTTAGAAAAGGCACCCCAGGATCCCTGAACACTCACACTGATTGGCTAGACCTACACTTCATTATCCTATTGAGATGTGAGGAGTCTCAAAAAGCAATGAGTGTTTCAACTGGGAAACACATCATGTTTCACTTATTCATTTGTTCCATAAGTGTTTATGGAGTGACTACTTGGTTCCAGATGTTGAGTTAGAGAAATAGGTGAGAGTCTTCCTTCCAACAAGGGCAGGAATTAAAGGACAAAAATATTAAGAGAATAGGGAAAATGTATACGGTAAGAGACATACAGTACAGTGCTGTAGAGGCTAGGAGAATTTGAAGAAGGACACAAGGAGAGGTTTCAGGAAACAGATGTTGCATGGAGGGATTCTGATGTGTGCAATTGGGGTGTAACGGGAGAGAGAGGTGTGTGAGCCACGTTGCCACCAGGCAGGGTGAGTCATACTTCTGTGTTGTTTTCTTTGGGTGAAGGGCTTGTATACAACTCATTGCCCCAATGCCATGAGCAGACTCTTCATTTGTAGCTGTGAGTTCAGTAACAGGGAAATACTGATGTGCTGAGGGATTATGCAATCATTAGGGTTCACCGAGAGTTTACTGCATTTTATGGTCTGTTCATCAGTTCATCAAGACAAGGGAGCAAAGCCCATCAGAGCTAGTTCTGCCCGATGTGAAGGAGCACAGAGCTGGCTGTATGTATCAACTGTTCCCTGCACGGACATCACTTTAATTTGCCCAAGGACCCTTACTTTCTAACAATCTCTGGTGCATCCATATGGTGGTCCCTTCCTTTTCTTATCTTTCTCAGTAGAATTGGAAACTTGTCTTGGCTCATTCACTTGTGTTGTGTCCCAATGTTATTCAGTCTTCCTGGGAGTGCCCATTCCCCCTCCATTGTCATTACCTCCCCTTCCGGCTACAGAGGGCCCGTCATTTCCTCCTTCTGGACCAGAGATCTCTTCCCTCTCCCCAGTGAAGCCCGCTGGCTGTCTCTTTATACTACAGCTGAAGTCTCACTAACCATATTGAAAAAGACAGGACAGGAGGAGAAAGGAGGGTTAGGATCCTTGGAGAACCAGGTAGCAGTGAGCAGTCTACAGTGGTCTAAGCATTGGAACATGTTGAGATGCAGGGACAGAGAAAGTTGAAAGACAGTGGCCAGATGTGAAGGGCCTTGAACGTCAGCCAAGGGAATTTCAATTGTCTGTTCTCTGAGACTGAATCCTTTGAATTTTCTGAGTGAAAGAGGTCTGTGTTCTCTGGTCTCTTTGTGAAGATCATCCTGGCAGTGGTGTGGTTGGTAGGATGATGAAGGTGGATCTAGAGTCCGGGCAGTCAGCTGGAAGGCAAGCACAACTGTCTGGGTGCTGAGAAGACATTAATGATGGGTATGGAAAGGAGGGGAAAGTATGGGAGACACTGGAGTAAAGGGGATCCCCACTACAGTGGCCCATCTTGCTGGGTTTCATACTGACTCATTCATGTACATCCATGTGTTAAGAAGGTGCTGGATTTAGACTATTCAGAGAAAGCTGTCATCCTGGGCCTCACCTTATCTCAATAGTACAGTTCATTTTTCCATGACACAAGGACCAGAAGCACCATCCCCTTGAGTTGACAGGATGAATGATGTATTCATCTGATTACGTTTGCTGGGATACCCAGTTCTAGACCCTATTCCATAGGTAGGCTGGTTAGACTCAGACCATTTGACCTAGAAATATCTCTTCCTATGAGTCACTCTGTGTGTGCAGGGCTGAATGATCTCAGGCAATATATTTACTGTCTCTGTTCCTTTGTTTCTTCATTTAAAAAATCAGAACAATTGAACTCATGTTGTAGGATTCTGAGGGGTAAATAAAAGCATCCACGTGACACCATTCAGCAGAGTGCCTGGAACATAGTAGGCACTCACTCATGAGAAGTTAAGTTTTTCTCCTGTAGTCAAGGCAAGGGAACACAGGGGGAGTAAATCAGCATTCTTGATCTCTAGAGCTCGTGATCTAATAGAAGTGAAAGTTAAAGCCATGGGATGTGGGGCAACAGGGTCTTGCATGCTTATTTCTTGCATACATATTTCTGGGATAAGCCATGTGTACTTCTGAATTACCTGAGGCTGCTAGAGAATAAAAACTTCAAAGAGAAAGAAGGACTAAGCCCTACACAGAGGTGGAAATGAACGTGGGTCTGAGCCTGCCCATCCTGACTTGGTGACGAGGGAGCCAGGAGGTAGACGTG
Organism: Arctocebus calabarensis; assembly: GCA_963573935.1. NCBI lineage: Eukaryota > Metazoa > Chordata > Mammalia > Primates > Lorisidae > Arctocebus > Arctocebus calabarensis. The sequence continues at coordinate 56,456 of CAUYON010081389.1, forward strand.
TTCTCAGGGTGTGGGAGAGCAGTGGGCCTGGCTGTGCAGAGATCCAAGTTCCAGTCCCAGCTTGGCCTCCAAATAGCTCTGTGATCTTATTCAAGTGCCATAGCTTCTGTGGACTTTACTTGCCTCATCCAACAAATGGGACCACAAGTGTTTGTTCTAGAACAGCGATTCTCAACCTGTGGGTTGCAACCCTCAGGAACTGTATTAAAGGGGCACAGCATTAGGAAGGTTGAGAACCATTGTTCTAGAAGGATAAAATGAGATAATGAATGTGGCAGCAACATGTAAGCTATAGAGTACTGTGCCTTTGTCAGTTTGTGTGGTTATGGGTGACCACCAACTCTGCAGGGACACCAATAATTGCTCATTAGGAAGGGGCAGTTTTTAGTTCAAAGAACATTGACTTAGTACCACTCTTTTCACTGTGTTTGGCCCTCCAGCAGTATGAGGACACAAAGATGAATCAATGAGGTGGTTCTCACCCTCTGAGGAGTTCATAGTATGGTTGAAAAGAAACACACGCAATGATTAAATACAACACAGTGTGAGGAGTGGATATGTGGGAATTTCTCCAAGGTCCATTTCTAGGATGGAGGAAGGAATGATTGGTCATATTGGTGGAAGAGAGAAAATAATCAGGGAAGGTTTCACATTGAGGATAATATTTCAGCTGGGTTTGGAAGGATGAATAGTATTTTACTAGCCTTTAAGAAAGAATTAAGAACATCCTGAATGTTCTAATATAGTAGCACCAGCCACCTGTGACTATTTAAGTAGCTACGTAAAATGTGGCCAGTCTGAACTGAGATATGTTGTAAGTATGGAATGCCCCCTAGATTTTAAAGATTTATTACCAAAAAAAAAAAAAAAGAATATAAAATGCCTCCTTAAGAAAACTTGCATGTTGATTGGAAGTGATATTTTGGGTATTTGGGGTCAATTAAAACATAGTATTATGTTAATTTTCCTTGTTTATATATTTTTTCAAAGGTGTCTGTTAAGAAGATTGAAAATTGCATGTGGCTCTCATATCTTTGCCTCATTTTAGTTATATTTCTGCTGGATAGTACTGCTGTAGGCAAAAGAAACAGTAGACGAAAGGTCTGGGCAGGGACGGTGTTGTGAGGGCAGGCACAGCCTGCTCTTGGTGGAGCACGTGAGGACCGGGAGAAGCATGAGATGTGGCTGAAATGGTGGGTACAGATCAGACCATTCAAAGAAGCTGGGTGCGATGGTTTACACCTGTAATCCCAGCACTCTGGGAGGCTGAAGCAGAGGCGGGTGGATTGCTTGAGCTCAGGAGTTCAAGACCAGCCTTAGCAAGAGCAAGACTCCCCCCCCCACCTCTAGTAAAAGTAGAAAAACTAGCTGGGCGTGGTGGTGGGTTCCTATAGTCCCAGCTACTTGGGAGAATGAAGCAGGAGGATTGCTTGAGCCCAGGTGTTTGAGGTTGCTATGAGCCAGGCTGACACCCTAGCACCCTAGTCTGGGGCAATAGAGTGAGACTCTGTCTCAAAAAAAAAAAAAAAAAAGGAAAGAAGCTTGAATGGTGTCCTGACGGTGTTGGGGAGTTCTTGCTTGGAGAGTTGGAGAGTAGCACAGGCAGATTTAGTTACTCATCTTTGGGATGATCAGTGGGAGAAGGACCTGGGCTGGGAGATGTTGAGGGGTGAGTATCCTGGGGACAGGTCTGTTTCCTTGTGGGCGTGGACCAAATGAATGCAAACTTAGCAGTTCAGTAAACAATGGGAATTGATTATCCCAGGCTTGGTTCTGGAGCTCAGAAATTCGAAATCAAGGTTTCAGCAGAGCTGCTTCTTTCTGGAGGGTCTGGGAGTCCTCAGCTTGGGGCAGTATCTGCCCAGTCTCTGCCTCCATCTCTGTGTGACCTTATCCTTCTGCGTCTGTAAGTCTAAAATCTCTCTAGGAGGGGGATGGTGGGTCACGGTGTATGGCCCACCTCTTCGGGGTGGGACACAATTATAAGAGGGACTTTATCTAACAAATGCAATTGGTATAACCTAATTCTTTGTATCCTCAATGAATCCCAAATGATAAAAAAAAAATAAAAATTAAAATAACATTAAAAAAAAATCTCTCTGTGCCTTTCTCATAAAAGGACACTGGATTTAGGGGCAACCCTAAACCCAAGGTGATCTCATCTTGGGTTCCTTACCTTATACCTTACACTTTGTTTTCCAAATAAGGACACCACATTCACAATTTCCAGTGGGTAGGACTTAGGCATTTCTTTTGGGGCTACTATTTAACCTACTATAGTGGACAATAATAATCTGAAGAAAGATAGGGTAGTGAGGATGGAGATATGAAAAAAATCTTCGAGTCATATTTACAAGATCATTGAGATTTAAGCATAAAACGATACAATGTTTGAGATTCGCTTAAGAAAAATCCAAAAAGTGGGAAGAAGTGGATGGGGGGCAAGCAATCACGGAAGCTGGTGGATCGTCTGAGTATCACAAGGCTATTCTCTTTACCTTTGTATGTGTTTGAATTTATCTATAATAAAAACATGTCAAGAGAAGGTAATTGAGAATACTTCATTTCCTATGGTTAACTACTTGCCAATTTAATTTCGATTTTGGTGGAGTGCTCATAATAGGCCTGGCATTCGCTGAGTCCCCTTTTTACTGGTTTTTGGAAATTATTTAATTTTTAGTCCTTTTTTGATGGATTGTGGGGTAGTCACATATTTTTTTTTCCCCCAGGGATATAGAACTCTTGTGCCACCCAACAAAAGACCTGAAGGTACTTTGGAGACACGAGCATCTGTGACAAGATTTTGTCATAGGATAAATGCCCTTTTATTACAGGCAAGTGGAAAATTCATGTCACCTGTCCAAAGCCAGAGCAGTCAAAACCTATGACTAGCTAGGGTCTTGTTGGAAGGAAACGGTTTGTTTTTCTTAATCATCCTGATGTCACTTAGAAGAACGACAGCGGTCCCCTCTCGACTCCATAAACTGACTGTCACAGGGGAAGGATGAGCCTATTTAACCGCAGGAAAGCGCAGAAATAGTTTAATTGTCTTGCGTCCAGAGCAGATGGTTGTTATAAGAGTGGAGGAGGGGAATACAGAACCCAGAGAAATATTAAATGTAGACAAAAACATGTGGGCACGCATGATTCTGGAGCTTAATCCAGGTGTTTTCTTTCAGATCATTTCTAGTTTTGTTGCAAAGCAGGTTTAAAAGTGATGTCAGAGGAATGGTTTGCTGGGTTATTTAAAAGCCGGCATACACCATTTACAAGGTATGCTGTTGACAGTTAAAAAAATGACATATCTATTATTCATGTGGTTCCCTTGACATAGAAGAGGCTGCTTGGTTAAAGAAATGTAGATGAAAAACCAGGAAAGTAATGGAGTTTGCAATGCAAATCTGTGTTTAAAGGTGTCTTGGGCCATTTGGGGAGCTATGTATTGCATTTTGCCTGTGAGGGACATTCAGTTCAGGGACATTGGAGTCTGATGTTAGCCACACTTAATGACGTTCTCTGGTACCGTCCAGTTAATTATCTCTGTTTCTTTGCTATGATTTTCATTTTGTCTTGTGTTCTTCCAATTGAAGTGGTCAGGAATGGACATGCTGGATGCAAACCCTGGTTATGCCAGTTGCTGACCTCCAAGCCTGAATCTAGGCATTTAGCCCCTCTGAAGACCAACTTGCTCCTCTTTAAAATAAACACAGTAATGTCTAGCTTTTTTGAAAAGTTGAGAGTGAAATGATGTAATGCATGTGACAGCATTAGCTCAAGGTCTGCACTATCCGAATCACTCAATAGATGTGCTATTAGTTTGAGAATAAAGATATACCTGCAGGGTCAAATGGGAGATCTAATTTGAGAATCTTTGAAGATTCTCCATACTTATTTCCAAAAAGGCTGTGTTTCCGAATTAGTCTGCAGTCCCATCAACAGTGTAAAAGTGTTCTCTCTCCACATCCATGCCAACATCTGCAGCTTTAGGACTTGGTGATGTGGGCCATTCTCACTGGGGTTAGGTGATATCTCTGGGTAGTTTTGATTTGCATTTCTCTGATGTTTAGGAACGATGCGCGTTTTTTCATGTTGGTTAGCCATTTGTCTTCTTTAGAGAAGGTTCTATTCATGTCTCTTGCCCAGTGATACATGGGATTGTTAGCTCTTTTTTTGTTGTTGATTAATTTGAGTTCTCTGTAGATTCTAGTTATCAAGCCTTTGTCTTATTTGTGATCTGCAAGTATCTTTTCCCATTGTGAAGGTTGTCTGCTTTGGTAGTTGTCTCTTTAGCTGTACAGAAGCTTTCCAGCTTAATTAAGCACCATTTATTTATTTTTGTTGTTGCAATTGCCACAAAGTCTTCTTCATAACATCTTTCCAAGGTTGATACCATACTTTCTTTGAGTACTTTTATTGTTTTGTACCTAGATTTAAATGTTTTATCCATCTTGAACCAATTTTTGTGAGTGGCAAAAAGTGTGGGTCCAGTTTTAGTCTTTTACATGTGGATATCCAGTTCTTCAAGCACCATTTATTGAATAGGGATTCTTTTTCTTTTCCCCAATGTGTGCTCTTGTTTGGTTTATCAAAGATCAGGTGGCTTTACGATGTTAGTTTCATCTCATGGGTTTCTATTTGGTTCCAAATGTCTATATCTCTATTTTATGCCAATACCATGCTGTTTTGAACACTATGGACTTGTAATATAGCCACAAGTTTAGTAGGGTAATGCCCCTGGCTTTGTTTTTATTACTAAGAATTGCTTTGGCTATACAGATTTTTTTTCTGGTTCTATAAGACATAAAGAATTTTTTTTTCCAAATCTCCCACTACTAGGCATCTACCCAAAAGAAAAATATCATTTTATCATAAGGACAATTACACTAGATCGTTTATCACAATCATTATCTTGGCTCAATTTACCATCGTCAAGATGTGGAAAAACCTAAATGTCCATCTAATCAGGAATGGATTAACAAATTGTGGTACATGCATACCATGGAATACTATTCAGCTACAGGATGAATATCGCTCAGCTACAAGCTACTATTCAGCTAAAAAGATGGGGACTTCACATCTTTTCTAATATCCTGGTTGGAGTTGACACACATTCTTCTTAGTAAAATATCATAAGAATAGAAAAGCAAATTCTCCAATGTACTCCATACTAATATGAAGCAGGTGAATGATTTGATGCATGCCCACATTGAAGAAAACCTTATTTCAATTCAAGTTGGGAGAAGGGTAATGAGGGGGGAAGGGAAGAAGTTAGGGTGCTCTCACTGAATGGGCACGGAGTGGGTGTGTTTGGCACACCTTTTGTGCGAAGACATAATCACAAGAGGGTCTCTATCTAACAAAATCAAATATTTTGACCTGGTTGTTTATACACTCACATTAACCCCAAATAAATTTACTTAAAAAAAGAGATTTATCTGGCCTCAAAAACAAGAAAAAAGAATATATCTGCTAAAGTGTGGCTTGCAGACTTGTAGCAGCAATGTCACCACCAGGGAGCCTGTGAGAATCTGAGCTCGACCTTGGACCTGTGGAATGAGTGGTCACCTTTTAACATGATCCCCAGGCAACTGGTGTGCACGTGACAGATGGTAGAAGAAGCCTAGGACACACTCCTGGCACAGTCTATCATAAGGAAAGAAATCCCTGCAGCCTTGGAGTCAGAAACCCCGGTGCTAAGGATCTTGGCCCTTTCAGAGAGTACTCAGCAGCTGGAGCCAGACTCTCTCCTGGACCCTAGCTGCATCTCAGCTTCATGAGGGCCTGCAGAACTGACGCTTCCTTGAATCCAAATTAGCAGAAGCCCAGGGAAAGGGATTTGTAGGGGGAACCATCAGTGTCAGGAGTTGTTTATGTACAGTGGATTTTTAAAATTTTTCCTGTTCTTCCAAACCAAGTGAAGAATGCCTTCAGGGACACCACTTTTGACAACGGGGGATGCTTGAAAGACTAAAAAGTAGGCATTTGGGTGGCACCTATGGCACAGTGGGTAGGGCGCCAGCTGCATATACCAAGCTTGGTGGGTTCAAACCTGGCCCCAGCCAAACTGCAACCACAGAATAGCCAGGCACTGTGGTGGGTGCCTGTGGTCCCAGCTACTTGGGAGGCTGAGGCAAGAGACTTGCCTAAGCCCAGGAGCTGGAAGTTGTTGTGAGCTGTGTGATGCCACTGCACTCTACTGAGGGTGATAAAGTGACACTCTGTCTCTACAAAAGAAAGTTAGGCATGTCATAGCTCTTTGGGTGATGACTGAATCAGAACCTCCAGGCCCAGTCTGGTGGTGCCATTTTGCTTGAGTGGAGTGTGGTACCCTGGGGCATTCTTGAGGGATATTGGCATGTGTGTATGGGAATGTGTCTGAACACATAGGACTGGGGCTGATGTTTCACCCCTCAAGATTCTCAAGTCAGGTCATCCCTGGAAACGGAGCTGAGGGGACCCCAGCCCAGGCCCTGTGACTCTCAGTGAGCAGAGAACCTTCAGATGGTGGCAGTGAGACATATATTGCTTCTCCAACCCTGGGCAAGTCACCATTTTCCCTCCTAGTCTTCCAGATCAGGGAGGAGTTTCCTTAGGGTCTTTGGGGTTCCCTCCTTTCAAAGCCCTAGAAGGGGGAAAGAAGGGGAGTGAAGATGAAACCAACCCCACTCCAAGTTCCTGAGCTACAAGCTCAGCTAGGGACGAGCAAAGGGAGGGATTTTAAATGGGTATGAGTTTGGAATTTTAAGGCTGGACATTTAAACCACATTTAATAACTGAAGGTGAGGATGGTATTTTGGAATTTAGCCAAAAGTTTACTAAGAGAATGTAGACAGAAAATCAACAGACTATATTTCAGGCCAGTTGACTGGAGAAAAATACAAATCTTTCTCATTTCTACTTCTCTGAGTCGAGAGTGTTCAAAACACAGATTCTTTTGTCTTTCCGGCATTTGAAATCCACACCTTCTGCTGTCAGCAATCTTCACCTTCTGCTTGTGGTAACTTTCAGTTTTCTCGAGGATGGATTTAAAGCCCTTGCTTAGAGCTGAGACCAGAGAGTGAGAGTGGCCTAGTCCCCTCCCTGCCACATCAGGGCTGCCTTCCTCTCCTCCACTTGTTATGACAGAGGCAGTGACACTCTTCTGTATTGTCTCCTTGTAAATACCCCAAGTACTGATTGAGTTAACAGCAGGGAAATGAAACTAGAAAGAATGATTCAGAGCCAAGAAGCAAAACTTTGGGATAACACAGAGAGAAAGATGCCTGTGTTGATGGTGGCTTAAATCTATGATATGAACATGTTGCCCAGAAGTTCTGTGTTGAGACAGGAGGAAGTGTGTTTTTAACAGGTTACTACCGCTTCATCTTAGTCTTAGATCTTCCTTGCACTAACTAGACTCACTGTCTATCCTGTGACAATTGTTCAGATACCCCAAAGACCATCAATGAAAAACGAGGTTGACATTTTCCCAGGAAGTGAACTCAAAATCAGTGGAAGGGAAAATTTGGGTTTTGGAAGTTCTTTGGAAAAATAAGGGCTGCCTCACAGAGACATGAACTTTATGTCATGAGAGATGTGAAATTACAGTGTTTTTTGAGCTGTCGGGGATCTGTGTTATGATCTATATATCTCTATCCAGCGTTCTTGATGCTATTCTTATATATGCTAAGTCCCAAATTTGCATATAGCATAGAGGTATAAGGGTAGGCCCTTCAAGAGAGCTGATTATGTACTTAATATATGATGGACCAGAACAGAACTCTGTAAAATTATTGACTTAATCACAATAAAAATAATAGCTAAAGTAATTGAGAATTTGCTATAGGTCAAATATTACATTGCTAAGTCATCCATTCATCCAAAAATACATCCACCCAAACATCCATCCATCCATCCATCCATCCATCCATCCAAATATTATCCATCCGCCCATCTGTCTGTCCATCCATCCATCCATCCATCTGTCTATGCAAACTTTGTTCATCCATCCACCCATCCATCCAAACTTTCATCTATCATCTACTTATCATATTTTCAACTCCTTAAGAGGAACCTATGAGGCTAACGTTACCACGTCAATTAAACAGATGGGGAATGGCTCCCAAGTGTACAGGTTTGATCTGTAACCTGGGTGAGAATATATAATACCTAAGAGTATTGAGTCTCTAGAACTGGGGCTAGTCAACTCTAACAGTGTATAAACAATGAATCAGGGTCTCAAAGGGCAAGAACTGTCCAGGCCTTGAGAGGAGAAGACTTCTTGTGTACATGTCCTCAAGCTTTATAATGTCCTGTGCATGTAGGAAGGTGGCCTACTCTGGGAAGTCTTCTTTCTTGTTATTCAAGTGAGCATTAATTTGGGACTGTAAATCCACCCTACCTGTGCCTCAACTGAAGCTGCCTTCAGATAATATAATCTGTAATCTCTATGTGAGGCTATGAATATATATGTGCATGTTTATATGAAATATATGTAATTGTGTATAATTGGATGTGTTTGTGTATACTTTGTGTAGATTGCTTTAGATCATCTCAGGCACTGAGGGGAATGGGATGTCAAAGATTTCTTTCAATGTTGGAAACTGATATTTGTTGAGTTTCCACTATGTGTGTTGATTTTCTCAGCGTGTGGTAAAGTCAAAATTCAAACTGAGCTCTGGTCACTTCTAGAATTAAGGCTCCTCCAGCTGAGAGTTTGCTCCTACCCTTTCTTTGACATGTCTGGCAATTGAGCCATCTGATCTCCAATGTGCTCTTTGGCCACGGCTAAGAGAAGCAGCTGGATCTAGAGTTGGGCGGTGGGGGTGGAAGGGAGCTGCGAGTCATGTCCCATAGCCAGGGTCTTTCTTCTGGTCTACTAACTGTGGAGCACTGCTCAGCCAGCCTGGCGCTGTTTGATGTCTTTGAGCTGAATGTGAAGTGATGCCTGATAAGGTATCTGCAATCCTGACATGTAGGTAAATTCACAGAATCAAGCTCAGCAGTAGAGGTGCAATCCCACTTCAGCTGGTGCTGCCTGCAGGCTTCAAACAGCAGTCAGAATATTTGCTATGAAGGTAGTTCCAGGCTGTTGGATGAGCTGGATTTCCAGGCTTTTGGCCGTCTCCTGCTAGTTGGATCTACAGCAGGGGAATGGAGGTGAACTAATCATGGGTCTCAGGGAGGGAGTGTTGAATTCAGGTCTTGACTTTGAGTAAGAGCAGAGTTCCAGAGGTAATAAGAGAGCCTTTTATTTTGGGAAATGCTATCAAGCTTATTTTCCTGTTTTTTATTTGTTTTGTTTTCTTTTTTTGGTGAAGGGCAAATCCTCCTTCCTCCCCTGGGGCCTTTAGTTTTAGACTCTAGAACCATGTCTTCGAATAGGTGACTGGGACATTATAATACTTCATTTTGTTTCTTTGGTTCAAAGAAACAGATTCAGGGGACAGAGTAGTTTTTTCTTTACCTGGAAGTTCTTCCTACCTTACAAGGAGGAGTGGTTACTGGTGATTCTTGAAGGAAAGGGACAGTTGCATTTCAGCTAACCCCCAAGGATGGCAGTGGGACGAATGTTGCCTCTGAGTTCACCCTGAATGTATTTCAAGTTGAGCTGTCTAGGAAAATGGAACATCCATTTTGCCAGCCCAAGAATGCTTGCTTTGGGTGGGGATTCCCTTTGTGCACGGGGGCTTCATTCATCACTGCCCCTTTCTTGTCTAATTTCATTAACTTGAGCTTGTGTTCATCTCGTGGCAGCTTAATAACCTTTATTTGTGGTGTCCCTCAAAGAAAGCCTTGGTTATAAATCCCATGTCACAGAAATGAAGGCATAAATGCCAATCTGTGTCACTGGATAATATTTATTATTTTAATTAAAGAAAATGAATAGTGACATTTATTTGGTCACAAGTTACTTGTTAATGGGAACGAATGACAAAAAATTACTGATTTTATGAGCAAATCTTGGAATGTTTCTCCATGATTATTCAGGGGTGCTTTTAAAGTGAGTTGGGCACATTAGTGGAAACTGGAGCTTGCGTTTGGTGAGACACGATTCCCAGACAGCTTACTGAGAGGTAAAGTCAGAACTGACTGGTGGATTCAGAGTTGCCTTCCCCTCGGTTCTCTTTAGTAGAAAAACCGGCTTTCTAAGATAATTATAAGTAGAGTCTGTGTGTGTGTGTGTGTGTTACTTTCAAGATAGAACAAATCTGACTTCAGTATTCAGGGATGTGTGTTAGAATTTTGATGCATATATAGGGTATCCCCTCTGCAGTACACTTGACATTGGGGAATAAGTAAATAAGAGTGATGTTTAATAATCTAAGGGCTAGGGACTTGCAAGGTATCTAAACACATGTCATTCCATTTAATGTTCATGTTACTACCCTAAGAAACATACTTTAATATCTCCACCTATTTATTTATTCATCAACATACAAAGTTAATTTGTCAACATATGGCCACCTCTGAAGTATTCCACCTAGGGAATTAATACACCTATACCAGTGCCTACTACTCCCTTCACATCAATTTTGGAACTGTTTTTCTGGCCATTGGAGCTGTTGTTGTACGAGGTTAGACAATTAAGTTCACAAACTCAACCTAGAAAAAGTATCTATGAAGAGTGGACTAGGTGCTAGCTTTAGAACACGGTTCCCCAGAGGGTACTTCAAAGGCAACGGTAGTGGATTTTTTTTTTTCTTGCAGTTCGGCCGAGGTTGGGTTTGAACCTGCCACCTTCCGCATTTGGGGCCAGCGCCCTACTCACTGGGCCACAGGCACCACCCCTATGAAAGGCAACTGTAGTGATATTCAGCAATGAGGCAGAGGCATGTAACACTTTTCCTAGGATGGGTTTGCAAACTTCGTTTTCTGACCTCATACGTTATTGGGATTAGTTATTTTAGGGAAGAGTTAATGGATGAGAAAAATCCACGGTTATTTGGTAACTTGTGTATGGTGCCACCACCTGTAATTAACATTGGGGGTACCTGAACCTACTGTTTGTGTGGCTTTAAAACCTGCAATCATATCAATGTTCCACTTTGCCCCTGGAACAGCATCTTCTAATGACGACAATTTAACCACCTTGATGGTGAAAATCAAGAGATCTGTCACTCTGAGGAGCTTGTTGCTGCTAAAGTTAAATTTTCTTTGTCTGAATGTCTATAAAATTCTCTTCCTAGGGCTTTTATTCTTTTGTATTTTGTGTGGCTTGTTTTATGAGCAAATAGGCAGAAGGATAGCCCTGAAAACTGAAGGCAGACTGTTGGCTTATTTATTTATTTTTTTGACAAAAATTGTTAGCTTGTGCACAGTCATAATGGGTATGGCCTTTACTTTGATGAATTTTTTTTCATCCTATGATGGGGAAGTATTAAATTACAAGGAATATATTGTTTTTACTTAGTGTCTTAGTAGTTGTTATATATTTTGAGTCCAATAACATCAGGAACAATTTTGTTCTCTAGAGATATACAGTCCACATCTATAAGGTGGGGCGTAAAGATAAAGACAATGGAGGAAGAGAGAGAAACAAATATTTATGCCATTATTTATGCCATCATTTATTCCCTTATTCTGGGCACTTCACATGCATTCTAACATTTAATCTTCTAAAACATGTACTATTTTTTTCCTTTTTATAAATGGCCAAGCTTGAGCTCAAACTCTTTTTGCTATACAATCAAAGGCTGTTAAATCAATTGCATATAATAGGTGTGTATTCCTAGGCAGCTTCTGATCGTGGGGCATTCACGGCCTAATTTTTAAGAAAAAATATTGAGGAATAACGTTTATCTATCAAAATACATCTTAAAGTGTGGTTTGATGAGTTTTGACAAATGCATACACCCATGTAACTGATCCAATTGATACACAAAGCATTAACAACATCAGTCCAGAAAGTCCCCTCCCTAGGCCCCTTCCATTCGATGTCTGTCATCAAAAGATATCCACTTTCTTGACTTGTTTTTTTTTTTTCATCAGAGATTACTTTTTCTTGTTTTTGTTCTAGGACTTTATATAAATGTACTCCTTTTACTTGGCGTGGACTGTTTTGTTTATGGCTTCTGTTATTTAGCACGTTGATGTTAGATTTCACCCGTGTTATGTGCATCCACAGTTCATTTTTCTTTATTGCTAATAGACGGCACTGCATGGATATGCCACTGTGTATTGATCTGTTAGTTCACCCGTTACTGGATACCCAAGTTCTTCCCAGTTTTTGGTGATTAAGAATGAAGCTACTGTGAACATTCTTTTACAGCCTTTGTGCAGACTATGCTTTCTTCTCTTGGGTGAGTAGTTAGGACTGGAATTGCCAGTCAAAGGCTGGGGGTACGTTTAGCATCAGAAGAAACTGCCGAACAGTTTACCAAAGTGGCTATAGCATTTTGGGCTCTCCCCAGCAGTGTGTGAGAATTCTAGTTGGTTCAACACTTTCCCAAATTTGCAGCTGACGGCCTCTTAATTTGAACCATTCTAGTGATCATGTTTGGCCCCTTGTTTCATTTTAATTTATATTTCTCTAATCATTAATGGTATTCAATACTTTTTTATGTGTTTATTGAGCATTAGAATCTTTTCCTGTGTGAAGCATTTTTTTCTAATTTTCTATCATACAGGGATAGGGGAAAGGGAGGGGAGGGGTGGGGGGAGGATGGGTAGAGGGAGGGCAATTAGTGGGAACACACCTACGGTGCATCTTACTTAGCAGGGTACTGGCGAAACTCATTAAAGGTAGAGTATTAATGTCTTTATATAGTGATCAAGGAAATGCCATGAAGGATATCTGTAACAGTATGATCAAAATATTTCTGAATGTATATGAATCGTGCCCTGTGATTGCACCAATGTACATAATTATGATT
>CAUYON010081391.1:0-14226 GCA_963573935.1 Arctocebus calabarensis
TTTATATAGTGATCAAGGAAATGCCATGAAGGATATCTGTAACAGTATGATCAAAATATTTCTGAATGTATATGAAGCGTGCCCTGTGATTGCACCAATGTACATAATTATGATTCAATAAAATTATTAAAAAAAAAAAAAGAATATGTAAATGTACCTAAGATACTAAAAGAAAGATAAGGGTGAAGCTGAAAGATTAAGGTAAAATTACTGCATATTGTGATAGAGTAGCAAAACTGCAACTAGAAAAATGGGAAAAGAAGGGAGAATAATAGAAACACTTCCACTGTTACGGATAATGGCGAAAAAAAACTAATACATCAGATATTAAGAGGATTAACAAATCAACAGTGTTGAAACAACTGGATGTCCACATACAAAGGAATAAAGTTTAACCCTACCTCCCATGATATACAAAAATTAACTCAAAATGGATCAAAGACCTAAATGTCAGAGCTAGAAGAAAACACAAAAACAAATAATCTTTGTGACCTTGGATTAGGTCCGTCGTTCTCAACCTTCCTAATGCCGCCACCCTTTAATATTGCTTCTCATGTTGTGGTGACCCCTAACGAAAATAATTTTACGGTTGAGGGTCACCACAACACGAGGAACTGTATTAAAGGGTTGTGGCTGCTCGCCGCCTGTGGCTCAAGCGGCTAAGGCGCCATCCACATACACCTGAGCTGACAAATCCAGCCCTGGCCTGCCAGCTGCAACCAAAAAATAGCGAGGTGTTGTGGAGGGTGCCTATAGTCCCAGCTACTTGGGAGGTGGAGGCAGGAGAATCGCTGAGCCCAGGAGTTGGAGGTTGCTGTGAGCTGTGATGCCATGACACTTTACCCAGGGCAACAGCCTGAGGCTCTGTCTCAAAAAAAAAAGTTTGCAGCATTAAGAAGGTTGAGAACCGGCTCGGCGCCTGTGGCTCAACGGGCTAAGGCGCCAGCCACGTACACCTGAGCTGGCGGGTTTGAATCCAGCCCGGGCCCGCCAAACAACAATGACAGCTGCAACCAAAAATGGCTGGGCGCTGTGGCAGGTGCCTGTAGTCCCAGCTACTTGGGAGGCAGAGGCAAGAGACTCGCTTGAGCCCAGGAATTGGAAGTTGCTGTGAGCTGTGATGCCACGGCACTCTATCCAGGGTGATAGCTTGAGGCTCTGTCTCAAAAAAAAAAAAAAAAAAAAAAGAAGGTTGAGAACCACTGGATTAGGCACTGGTTTCTAAGATAGGACACCAAAAATAACAAAAGAAAAAATAGATAAGTTGGACATCATCAAAATTTAACATGTTTATGAAGGATGTCACCAAGAAAGTGAAAAGACAATCCATGGAATGGAAGAAATTTTTTACAAATCATTTATTTAATAAAAGATTGTATCTAGAATATATTAAGAACTTCTACAACTCAATAATAAACAATTAAGCAAGTTTAAAAATAAACAAAGGAGGGCAGCACCTATAGCTCAGTGGATCAGGTGCTGGCCTCAGACACCCAGGCTTGCGGGTTTGAACCAGGCCTGGGCCAGCAAAACAATGACAACTACACACACACACAAAAAGCCGGGTTTTGTAGCAGGTGCCTGTAGTCCCAGTTACTTGGGAGGCGGAGGAAAGAGAATCACTTAAGCCAAAGAGTTTGAGGCTGCTGTAAGCTGTGATGCCAAGGCACTCTATCAAGAGCAACATAATGAGACTCTTTCTCAAAAAAAAACAAAAACAGACAAAGGAGATGAATAGACCTCCAAAGAAGCTACACAAATGGGTAATAAGCACATAACATTGGGCGGCGCCTGTGGCTCAAAGGGGTAGGGCGCCAGCCCCATATGCCGGAGGTGGCAGGTTCAAGCCCGGCTCTTGCCAAAAACAGCAAAATAAATAAATAAGCACATTACATCATTAATCATTAGGGAAATGCAAAGCAAAGTCATAATGGATGGCAATTCACAACAATAAGGATGGCTACAATCAAAAAGACCAACAATATAAGTGTTTCATGGATGTAGAAATATTGAAATCCTCATATACTGCTGGTGGGAATACAAAATGGTACAGCCATTTTGGCAAAATGGGGCAGTTTTTCAAAAAGTTAAATATAGAGTTACCATATGACCCAACTATTCCACTCCTGAACACAGGCTGAAGACGAATGAAAATGTATGTCCATACAAAAACCAGTACAGAAATGTCCATAGGAGCATATTCATAACAGCCATATGGAAACAACCCAAATGTGCACTGAGAGATGAATGAATGAACAAAATGTAGTATGCCCATACAAAGGAATATGTATTATATGATCACAAAAGAGGATTACGGTCAAAGGAAAGATGCTATAACATGGGTAAATTTTGAAAATATGCCAAATGAAAGAAGTCAAGTCACAAAAGACCATGCAATAGATGATCCCATTTATGTGCAATGTCCAGAACAGACAAATTCATAGAAACAGAAAGTACACTTGTGTTTGTTTGGGTGGAGGAAGGAGTGAGGGGGAGGGCAAAGAGGATCTTTTAGGGGTGAAGAAAATGCTCTAAAAGTAGATGGTGGTGCTGTTATACAACTCTATACTAAAAACCACTGAATTGTACACTTTAAATGGGTGAATCTTGTGGAATGTTGATTCTATCTCGATAAAGCTGTTACTAAAAAGCAGGTCAACTGACAGAGATTCCGCACTAAGTGTAAATCGAGCATTCACAAATGCAAAGAATAAAAATTTCCCAGGGAAGCCTTTCCAACAAAGAATCAACACTCCCATCACAGAATTGCACCAAATCAAAGTCCAGAGAACAATAAAGTAATCACAGAAAGAAGAGGAAACCAGACCCAAGGAGATAAAGCATGGATCATTCTCTTGGCCATAGCAGCCAGATATTATCACCAGTTCTTCAGTAAGGAAGAGAATATGCCCTAACTCTAACCCTAAGAGATGGGATTTGATGCAGAGGCCCACTGATGTCTATCCTTATCCTACTGTGACTGCATGGATGCAATGTGCTTCTCACACATACTCACAAATATAAATAAGCAAATGGAGGTGTAAGGTCATTTTAAAAAGAATAATTAGAACAAAAATATAAACCTTTCTAAATACCCACATGTACCCCCAACTTTTTAAAATAAAAGAGCAAAATATACATCTCCCATAGAGAAAGGAATAGCAAATGTTACAAAATACACATAATTATAAAGACCAAATGTAGGACTCCTAACAATAAATGTGAATGGGCTAATTCATCTATTATAATAAAAAGCTTTAATTTGGCTCATCTATTACAATAAAAAGTCTTAACTTGCCTTACAAAACAGAGAGTTTTACAAAAGACATATTACCATAAAGGGGTTCCAAAAGCTTAAAGATAAACGGTTGGACCAAGTATCCCAGGCAAATGGAAATAAAAAGAGAGTAGGGCTGGCAATTCTGTTACAATTCTGTAACAGAATTCACGTTACAAAGCATTAACTGTGATACAGAAGATACCTTTTAATCCAAAAAGCCACATTCCACAATAAATATATAACACATAAAAATATCCATACTTATATTAATATAACATAGCCATCACTTTTATAAAACAAAACCCACAAGAGAAGCAAGCAGACATAGAAGCACACTAAGGGGGATTAGGCGCAACACTTTGGGAAGCCCAGGAGGATCACTTGAGGTCAGGAGTTTGAGACCACCCTGGGCAACATAGCAAGACCTCATCTCTTAAAAAAAAAAAAAAAAATTAGCCAGGCATGCATGTCTGTAGTGTCCCAACTACTTGAGAAGGTAAGGTAGGAAGATCACTTGAGTCCAAAAGATCAAGGCTGCAGTGAGCTGTGATCACACCACTTTACTCTAGCCCAAGCAACAGAGAAAAAATAAAAATATAAGTTAAAAAAAAAAAGGAAACACACTAATAACAGGAGACTTTAATACACCACTGAGGGTACAAGACATATTAGGTGAACCCAGAATAAGGAGATAGAGATCTAACTAAATCGATAGAGTAAATCTTAAAGATATTTATTAAACTCTGTACCCTGAGAAAAATATAGTGCCAATACCACATTAGGTCACAAAGAAAACTCAGTCACTACCATCAAGTGGAAATATTACAAAAAAAACTGTCTGATTATAACACAATAAAACTAGAATTTACTAATAAAGAAAATCAGAAAGTCCTTCTACCTAAAAATTTAAAAGCCTCCTATTAAACAACTCCTGGGTATTCTACAACTGAAATTATAGATTTTTAAAGTAATAATGACAATGAAAATACCACATATAAGATTCTATGAGATGCATTTAAGGCAGTGATCAGAAGAAAATTCATTGCACTGAACATATTTATCAGTAAAAATGGAAGAATAAAAATAAATTGATCTGACCAGGTGCAGTGGTTCACGCCTGTAATCCCAGCACTATGGAAGGCTGAGGTGGTAGGACTACTTGAGGTCAGCAGTTTAAGACCAGCCTGGGCAAGAATGAGATGCTGTCTGTACAAAAAATAGAAAAAGAATTAGCTGGGTATGGTTGTGGGTGCCTGTGTCCCAGCTACTCAGGATGCTAAGGCAGGAAGATCACTTGAGTCCAGGAGTTTGAAGTTGCTGTTAACCAGGCTGACATCATGGCACTCTAGCCTGGGTGGCTGATGGAGACAGTCTCAAAAAAAAATTTTTTTTTGTAGATTTTGGAAAAATTAACAAAATAGGTAACTTGATAACCACCAGACAACTTCATTAAGAAGAAAGAGAGAGAGAGCACAAATATAAAAATGACAAATGGTATGAAGGAAATAATTAAAAGAAAAAAATTATAAATCATAGGAGATTATTTTGTACACCTCTACCAAATAAATTTGAAAACCAAGAGGAAAGAGACAATTTTCTAGAAAAACACAGATCACCAAAATTTCCATAGATGAAATAAAGTTCTAAAGAAAAAAATCACATGAAAATGCATCAGGCTCAGATGGTGTCACAGGGAATTCTACCAAATCTTGAAACACCAGACAGTTGGGATACAAATTATTCCAGAGCCAGCAAAGCACAAGAAAAATCAAGCCTACAGGAACATCAACCTTTGGAAGAAAAGCAAGACTGAAAAGGAACTTGGTGTGAGAAATGAGGTAGCCCTACAATGAAGAATCTCAGAAACTAAAGAAGGATGTTTCAGAAGGGAAACTTTTATGGCAAATGCTACACAGAGATCAATAAAAGGAATGAGGCTCACATGGCTTGAAGCCTAAGTTGGATGGTCAGGAGACTAAGAAAGCCAATTATTAACAACTCTTTCAAACAATCTGGCTGGAAAGAGGAGGAGAGAAACTGGGTAGTGGTGGGGTGATTAGGGGTCTAGGAAGGTTTATTCTTGATGAGGGACTATTTGCCTAGCATTAGGGACTGAAGTAGAATGACAGTCATAGTAGAAATTGGTTTGAGTCTGATTAGTTTAATGTTTCCTTCAATTCCTTAATATTAATATTAATACATATTATATATAGTCAATTTTTCCCACTATTCCATTTTTATGTATTTCCTTCTTCAATAGTCCAAATTGAATTTTTAGCAGTGGTTGCATTCCATGTTATTTAGCAAATATTACTACGTGCTAGTGATTGCCAGGGGCTAGAAATATGAGGTTGGAAGAGAACTAGTTTCTTTCCTAGAGATGCTAAAGTTCTAATGGGTAAGAATGGTGATGTGAATGCCAGTACTTCCTGGTTTACTAAGGGTTGTACTCATATTACCTGATGCAATCCTCACAGCAAGCACTTGAGGAAGCTGGAATTACTTCCATTTGACAGGTGAAGACCTAGTCCCAGGTTAACTTACCTGCCCCAAGTGGAGGAGCTGAAACTAGAATCCAGATTCTTGGACTCCAATATTAACACTTCCCCACCTTGCAACTCCTACCTTCAGAAAGATGACTCTGTGGAGACTGCTCAGTCACTTGCTCAGGTGCTTGATCAGCAGAATTGAGTTTTAGCATACTCAAGAACAGTTGAGATCCTGTATCACATCTAAAATTGCTGTCTAAATTTGGAAATCAGCTTTTATGCCCTCTAACCTCCTGGATAATGTAGCCTGTAGGGCACAAAAGCTTTATGATGAGTCCAAGCATGATAGTTTTTTATTTTAGCTTCCTATCTGTCCCCCTCTGCTTAATATAGAGCCTTTAAATATTTGCTCCTTCAATATTTGTATAGTTTCATTCATTCATCCATCTAATTTCATAACTCAGATAGCATTTGGAACGTAATCTAGGACAGCAGTGTAAAACTTCAAATTTAGGGAGGAAGAGTGTGGAGTTGAAGGGTATCACAGAATAGCTTTCTGAGTTCAAATATTTACTTTAAGAATTTATGAACCTCAAGATGCTTGTGCACTCCGAAATTTTTACAAGATGGCAATAACAGCAAGAAGACGAAGTATGTCTAAATGTACTTTCCAGAAATGTCTTATTTGACCCTTAAAACCACCCTGGAAGAAAGAAAACTGTACCTTAGAAAAGTGACTTGTTCAAGATAATGAGATATACTGGATTTCAAGGGCGTCCTGACTTCCAATCTTGTGCCCACTCTATTTTGCCGTTGCCTCACTCAGATAACCTCTCTGTTAAACTGGTAAAGATGCAATAAAAGATAAGAAAGTGAACTGTTATCAAAAAATAAGGGAAAAAAGAGATAACTAGAGATACTTGTACTTGGTAAGAGAGTACAAGTATAACCCAAATGTGTTCCTATAGAAAGAAAGCCTTTAAATTTTGCCTTTTGCTAGGGTGTAAGGACACTCACAGATTGTTGGTAGGAATGTAAAACAGCATATCCTTTCCAGAGAAAAACTGAGCAATGCACATTGAAAAAAACCCTTATGTACATACTCTGTCCAACAATTCCATCATCTGGGAATGTACACTAAGGAAGTTATCATGGATATGCAGACTTTACACTTATCCAATGTGTTTAAGTAGAGAAAATTGGGAATAACCAACTAAATTATTACAACTATATAATGGCACGCTACATAGTTGGAAAAAAGAGGTTATAAAAGAGAATTTACTTTAGGGCAGCGCCTGTGGCTCATTGAGTAGGGCGCCAGCCCTATATACCGAAGATAGCGGGTTCAAACCTGGCCCTTACTTTAGGGTGGTGCCTGTGGCCCATTGAGTAGGGCACCAGCCCCATATACAGAAGGTGGCAGGTTCCAATCTGGCCCCGGCCGAACTGCAAAACAGAAAAATAGCCCGGCATTGTGGCAAGCGCCTGTGGTCCCAGTTACTCGGGAGGCTGAGGCAGGAGAATCACCTAAGCCCAGGAGTTGGAGGTTGCTGTGAGCTGTGTGATGCCATAGCACTCTACCCAGGACGATAGAGTAAGGCTCTGTCTCTACAAAAAAAAAAAAAAAAGAGAGAGAGAGAGAAAGAGAATTTACTTTAGAAAAATCCACATAGTCATCCCTGCATAGAGAAAGACTAGAGGTGTATAATTATATTCACAACGGTTACTTGGAATGGTGAAAAAGAGTATCTTCATTATGATTTTGTGTATCTTATAAATTTTGTATATAAATGGCTTATTAAATGCTTTTATATGTATTTACAAATGTTTGTAATAAAACTTTTAACAGTTTTTGGCAGAGTCTGTGATCAAAGACATCAAAAGAAAATCTTTAAAAAGCCATTTTTTAACGACCATCGAAAATAAAGCATTCTTATACCATTACCATTAAAATACCATTGAAAAATAAAGCATTCATTAGGGTAGCAAAACCCTTTCCAAATTCCAGGCTTTCATTTGAACCTGTTCACATTTAGAAAAATGCTAAAAAGGGTGCCTGGCCAAAAGTCTGAGAAATGTTCCTGATTTCTACCTGTAGTTCGTAATTTGTTAGAGAAAAGAAAAGGAATTACCTAAGAAGTAGCTCGAAAAGCTCCTCGATAGGAAAACATTTCAGGGAGTAAGTTTCTCACCCATTTCTTTCCCTTGTGACCTACCGACAGGACAGTTTTGACGGTTACTGGCCCAGTTTCCTAATACATCACAGAAAAGCACACGAGATGTACCAATTTCCAGTATTTGTTTCTAAATAAACAAGTTTTACTTCACAGTACAGGATTAAGAGCAGCCTTCGCTACTCATTCTCAACGTTATCAGAGGAAGATGCCGCTACGCTGCAGACGCACCTCTCCAGGAGGACAAAGCGGGAGGAGGAGGGCCTCCTCGGCTCAGGTCCCGCAAGCGACGCGTCCGTGGCCGCCTCAGGAACAAGGGCACCGTCCCTGGCCACCGCCTCCCCCTTCCCCCAAGACAAACAATCGGAACCGCGGGGACCACAGCCTGTCTAACAACAGCAGAGGATCAGGGTCGTGGCGGCAGGTGCCTGGGTCGCCGCGTCCGACCGAACGTACCGGCCAAATGGCCTGATCGACGCAGGGAGCTGTTCTCTAGAAGCCTGAGCTTGGCCGCCGCGCCCAAGGAACGCGGGTGGCCGAAGGATCTAGGAGGTTGAGGGCAGCTGTCCCCTCGGGAACCAGAGCCAGACCACCGCATCTTCCCCACCGCCCCATCTGCCACCCAGATAACCGCCTCTCCCGAACAGCAGACACGCCCTCCATGCGGGCCAGGGCCTCTTCGCTCCGCCCGTCCCCAGGGCCGCTCACCCGGGCGGGAAGTCCCCGCCGCTGCCGCCGCCGCCGCCGCCGGCCCCTCGGGCCTCGCCCCTCTCACGGCCGCCGCCTACCAGGGCAGCAGCACCGAAACTGCCACTGTCGGGCCTCGAGACCCGGAACCACTTCCTTCCGGAAACCGCCTCGCCCCGCCCCCACCCTGGCCCCGCCCACTGTCCACGGCCCCGCGGGGAGCCGCTCTCCTGCCGACCCTTCTCCTCCACTCTCCCGACGAGGGTGCCCCCGCCCAAAGGCTCCGACCAGAGAACCTACGCCCTCTGCCGGCCGTTCTCACCTTAACCGCTCTGTCCAGGCCGCCTGCGCCCTCTGCCACCGGCCGGCCGCGTCGAGCTAGAGCTCCTGTGTCCTCTGCTGCTCTCCCGCTGGGGAGGAAGGAACCTGCTGAATCTCACAGGTTAAAGGGTTCTGGGGGTCGAGGATCAAGAATTTGAGGTTACCCCTCAATCAGTGGCAAGAGCTTGGTCCCGTGGGCCTCCCAGCTTTCTGCGGGTGGACATAACAGGAGGCAGAGTTGGCGGCAGAGCACATGGGCCTTCCCCCAGAAATAAGGCTTCCCCCAGAAAACAAAATTCCCCACTGGACTTCTCCAGTAGGCTGATAGTTCTAACATCTGTCTGCCATCCAATTTAAAATATAGCCTATTTCGGCTTGGTGCCTGTAGCACAGTGGTTACCGGGCCAGCCACATGCACCGAGGCTGGCCAGTTCGATCTGGGGGCCAGTAAACAACAATGACAACTGCAACAACAACAACAAAAAGTAGCCAGGCGTTGTGACAGACGCCTGTAGTCCTGGCTACTTGGGAGGCTGAGGCGAGAGAATTGCTTAAGCCCAAGAGTTGGAGGTTGCTGTGAGCTGTGACGACACAGCACTCTACTGAGGACGACATAATGAAACTCTGTCTCAAAAAAAAAAAAAATGAAAACATGCATAGAATATTGTGGTGATTATTTTGAGAAAATATACTGATCAAATGATTTTACATGTCTTAATTTTTGTGTATCTCAAAACTTTCAAAATGTTGAAATCTCATTTATTTTGGCCCACAATCCTCATCCTTCCTGTACTGCTGCTCCCTAAGTCCCAATATACTTGTTCTTCAAAGACCGCAGAGATCTCACATCCCATAAACCTCTCACCCAACTCAAACCCATGGCCTTCTGACTTCAGCCATTCTGGTAAGCAGAGCCCCCTGCTTTGCCTTCTGACACATTGTAACATAAAACCCCTATCTTACTTTTTTTTTGGAGACAATGTTTCACTTTGTTGCCCTGGGTAGAGTACTGTGGCTCACAGCAACCTCAAACTCTTGGGATCAAGTGATCCTCTTGCCTCAGCCTTCCCAGTAGCTGAGACTACAGGTGCCCACCACAACACCCAGCTATTTTTTAGTGATAGGGTCTTGCTTTTGCTCAGGCTGGTCTGAAACTCCTGAGCTCAGTCAATCCACCTGCTTCAGCCTCCCCCAGTGTTAGCATGAGCCACTGCTCTGGGCCGAAACTACCATCTTAAAAGACTTTAGTTATCTGCATTTTCCATTCCTACATCTGCATTTGCAAATAGGGCTGGCGGGGGGAGCCGCACAATTATAAACTAATAATGCCACTACAGATTTATGGACACATCCCCCCCAGTGGAGACCCTGGTGCCTCTTAGTAATCCATTTATGTGACCTTTTTTTGTGATTTCTCCTTTTTCCAATAATTGCTGTTACAAACCCTGACTGCTCTTTTAACCTTATATCAATGATCATTTTCCTCTCTTCATACATGACTTTGCTTCTTGTTTTGCCAAGAAAAATCTTCAGCACACCATTTAAGGCTTTTCATTATCTGGTCCATGCTTACCTCTCTACTCTTTTACTCTCAACCCATGCCTTGTACTGAACACAGTACTTGTGGGACACTGACGGGGGGTCAGGAGTGTTTAGCAGGTTAGATATACATTTATGGGTCACATACTGGAAAAAGCTCAAAGGTTGAAATTACTTAAGGGTTAAGATATAGATTAACAGCATAGAATAGGGTAGTTAAAGTTTACTCCTGAAGCATTGGAATCATTTCTTTTTTCCTTTATAATCTTATGATAATCCTTTCTGTTTTTCTTTCCATTGTTGCCTCAATTCACTGATGTTGCAAAACTTTTGTTTTTTGGCAATGTAGTTAGAAGATTCTATTTATAATTAACTTTGTATGTTCCCTATATCTTGCATGTATGCATTTTTTTCCTGGTTCAATAAAAGATCCTTGAGGTTTTTGTTCAGGGCAGTACTACCTTGCTACCTGCTTAGCATGTGAAACTACTTGCCTCTCTGAGCTTTATCGGTTATTTCTTTGAAAATAACTGAATCTGAGAGTTTGTTTTCCATGCCATGCCCTTGCCATTTGATCCTAAAGGGCTGAATGACAAGTTTTTTGTATAGATAGATGTATAGATGTATAGCACATGTCTATATTAATGCATATGTGTATATATCTATGTGTGTATATATATCTGTATGTGTATATATGTATGAGTGTATATGGATATATGTGTGTATATATATTTATTTTGACTCATTTTTGAACAAGTGGTCTTTGTCCACTTGGTTTGTTTGTTGGTTAACAAACAGCATAAGTAGATGGCCCTTGGTCCTATTTGCTGTCTACTTGTGTGGACAAAGGGATTACATAGTTTGCACACAGGGTCTACACAAATAGCACATGTACACAGAGCAAGCCTACGAGAAATGGACTATTATCTGCCTTTCCATTTCTTATACTTTTCCTTTGATTTCCATGTGAAGCCAAATCTGCTGCAGAATGCCAGCTCTGCTTAATATGCTACAATAACAATCCCCAAGTCTTAGTGGCAATAACAATGAATGTTTAATTCTCACTTATATTACACATCCATTATGAGTAAGCTTTGGTCCTTCTGTCTGGAACCCAGACTAAAGGAATAAACCCTAACTGAGACCTCACTTGCATCCTATCAGAAGAAAATGAGCAAGGGTGGGACCATATGCTAGGCAGTAAAGCCTCTGCTAAAATCTATCAAATCAGAAGCCATGGGAGTGGAGCCAGCAAACTGTGTTTCAACAAGCCTCCAGATGAATTGGACACACCCTGCTCTATCACTTGGTGTTCCCTGCAAACCAGAACAAGAACATAGATGCTTGGTGAAAGTTGGGGTAGTTTTTAATTTCTTTCTTATATTTTTATTTAGTGTCCAATGTATTTTATTATAGAGCGATCATGTTAACAATCCTGGGCATCTGCTGGTAGCCCTGGAGTGGCAGGTGGGGCAGTCAGTCCCTCCACAGGTTCTTGAGCTGCTCCTCTAGGTCTGCATCCGCACTGAGTGAGCCTCCAGTTGAGGGGAGGTTTGACAGCTCATCTGTCAGGCTCAGTCCCAGCTTATCCAGGGCCTGGAACACAACAGCATCACTCTCCTCTTCATCTTCTTCATCACCCATGGCATCATCTAGGGCATCATTCATCATCTCCTCCTTCATGTCCATGATCTCTGCTTGCCACTCAAACTCCATCATGATCTTCTGAATCTGGGGCAATTTCAGCTGTCTGTTCATGGTGCCCATGGCCGTGGTGACACCTTTCATGGCTTGTGCCATTGAGTTTTTGGACTGGAGTGTCTGGATCTTGAGTGACGCAACCTGGATGTTGGCCCGCATCAACACAAACTTGCGCACATACCGTCGAGTGCGAACCAGGTCTTTTGCCGTAATGTGCACAGCATCCAGGCCCTGCTTAGCCATCTTCTTGATGTCTGCAATGATTTTCTTTTCCTGGATGTCTAGTTTGTGTTGCTTGCGGTCCAGCTCCCGCCTGGCACCATTCAGGGCCCTCTGGTTCTGTGGCAGCAGCTCCTTTGGCGTCTTTTGGCTCCCAAACAAAAGGTCCATGGTGTAGGAGCCCACTGACAGGCCTGAGACAGATGTGAGGCCTAGTTGTGGGGTGTAGGTGACAGAGATGGGACGAGGGACCCACTTCTCCTTCTGGGTCACATTCCTCTTTCTGGAACACATGGCATGCCCCCCAATGAAGTCCCTTCAAATCTGTAGCCTCTACTGCCAGTGCTGTTTCCTGATTAAGTTTTTAATTTCTTTCTTTCTTTCTTTTTTTTTTTTTTTTGAGACAGACTCTCACTATGTCACCCTCAATAGAGTGTTGTGGCATTACAGCTCACAGCAACCTCCAACTCTTGGGCTTAAGCAATTCTCTTGCCTCAGCCTCTCAAGTAGCTGGGACTATAGGTGCCCACCACTACATCTGGCTATTTTTTTTTGTTTGGTTGCAGTTGTCATTGTTGCACCCACCCTCGATATATGTGGTCAACACCCTACCCACTGAGCTATGGGTGCTGCCTAAGTTTTTAATTTCTTTTCTTTCTTTTTTTTTTACAGACAGAGTCTCGCTTTATCATCCTCGATAGAGTGCCGTGGCATCACAGCTCACAGAAACCTCCAACTCCTGGACTCAGGCGATTCTCTTGCCTCAGCCTCCCAAGTAGTTGGGCCTATAGGCACCTCCAGAACACCCAGCTATTTTTTTGTTGCAGTTTGGCCGGTGTCAGGTTTGAACCCACCACCCTCGGTATATGGGGCTGGCACCCTACCCACTGAGCCACAGTTTTTAATTTCTTAAGCTAGGAAAAATATAATTTTTCGTGAAAAGAGAGAGTCAGGCTTTGATACAGACTTAAACAAAGTGCCTACTTCCATCATCATTTTGGGGGGCAAGGCAGCTTCTGGGAAAACTTACCAGTTACCTTGACATAGTCTCCCACCACCCTCTATGTAGCTTTCTTTTTAAAATGCTGATCTGTGGGGCAGCACCTGTGGCCCAGTGGGTAGGACATTGGCCCCATATACTGAGGGTAGTGAGTTCGAACCTGGCCCCAGCCAAACTGCAACGAAAAATAGTCGGGTGTTGTGGCAGGTGCCTGTGGTCCCAGCTCCTCAGGAGGCTGAGGCAAGAGAATCGCCTAAGCCCAGGAGTTGGAGGTTGCTGTGGGCAGTGATGCCACAGCACTCTACCCAGGGCAACAAAGTGAGACTTTGTCTCTAAAATAAATAAATGAATAAATAAAATGCTGATGTGTGGCTCAGTGCCTGTGGCTCAAGCGTCTAAGGCGCCAGCCACATACACCTGAGGGGGTTTCGAATCCAGCCCAGGCCCACCAAACAACAATGATGGCTGCAACCAAAAAATAGCCAGGTGTTGTGGCCATCACCTGTAGTCCCAGCTATTTGGACTTAGCACAGGTTTGGGAATTGAGGTCATTTATTTAAGGGTCAGTATCCTGACGCTATCACTTTTTAGCCCTACAACCCTTAGCAAATCACTAACCTCTTTGGAGTCTCACATGTAAACTTGGAGTAATAAACTCAGAGTAAGTGAAGAGCTTAGGAAATTTTACCCCCAAATATAGGACCCCTTGATATAAATAGAATTTTTAATTATAGACCCTTTGAGATCCACTAAGCCCTGGATGGTGTTTTGTAAACTCTTTCTTCATAAAAAAAACAAGACCCATCAAAAAAAAAA
>CAUYON010081394.1:0-12627 GCA_963573935.1 Arctocebus calabarensis
GGCATTTCCTTCCTTCCTTCCTTCCTTCCTTCCTTCCTTCCTTCCTTCCTTCCTTCCTTCCTTCCTTCCTTCCTTCCTTCCTTCCTTCCTTCCTTCCTTCCTTCCTTCATTCCTTCCTACCTTCCTTCCTTCCTTCCTTCCTTCCTTCCTTTTCTTCCTTCCCTCCTCCCTCCCTTTCTCTCTCTCTCTCCTTCTCTCTTTCTTTCTGACAGAGTCCACTCTGCTCTGGGTAGAGTGCTATGGCAACATAGCTCATAGCAATCTCAAACTCTTGGGCTCAAGAGTTCCTCTTGCCTCAGTCTCCTCAGTAGCTGGGACTATAGGTACCCGCCACAACCCCAGCTAGTTTTGTTTTTCTTCTATTTTAGTAGAAATGGGGTCTAACTCTTGCTCAGGCTGGTCTTGAACTCCAGAGCTCAAGGGATCCACCTCCTTTGGTCTATCAGAGTGCTAGGATTACAGGCATGAGCCACTGTACCTTGCCCAATATAACTTTTTATGATGGTGGAACATATATAGTTCTGCACTGTCCGATATGGTAGCCAGTAGCAGCACTTGAAATATGGCTAATGCAACTAAGAAACTGAATTTTTTTTTTTTTTTTTGAGACAGAGCCTCAAGCTGTCACCCTGGGTAGAGTGCCGTGGCATCACAGCTCACAGCAACCTCCAACTCCTGAGCTCAAGAGAGTCTCTTGCCTCCGCCTCACAAGTAGCTGGGACTACAGGCGTCCGCTACAACGCCCGGCCATTTTTTGGTTGCAGCTGTCATTGTTGTTTGGCGGGCCATGGAGCTGGATTCGAACCCGCCAGCTCAGGTGTACTTGTCTGGCGCCTTAGCCCATTGAGCCACAGGCGCTGAGCCAGAAACTGAATTTTTAATTATATATTTTATTTTTAATTTAGATTTAAGAGCTACATGTGGCTAGTGGGTACTGAGTTGGATAGCATAGAAATCTCTTCAAGAGACCAAACAGCAGCTGTCCTTAGCCTCTATCAAAGGGACTCCAACCCAGAGATTGCTGTTGGCACCACTGGTAACTCCAGAGTGACTTGCAGAGTAATCACAAGCTCTTTGCTAGAAGTGCATGGTGGTAGAAACTTAGAATCATCCTGGGAAGCTTGGCTAGAGAAGGAACTGGAGATACTTTTTAGCACAATCAAAACTTCACTGGATGGAAGCATGTCAGAGATGCTAGTGGCTCACTTGGAAAAGCCAGTTATTTTAGGAAGGAGCAGCTGAGTGACCCATGAGTGGAAAAGCATAACATTTGCTTTGAGATCAGTGATCAGCTCCATATGGGAAGAATTTAGGTCCTGTCTTAGGTGACTTGAGGGCACAGATTCAGGCATCCACTTGGCAACTGTGCACTGAGCACTGGAGAAACAGAACACAGACTTGGTTCTCACTCATGCGGAGCCCACAGCCTGGCGACTGATTCCTCCGTAAAGGGTGGCTAGATAAATGGTATTCCCTCACAAGAGAGCCCAAGCCTTGAGTATCTGGGACCCTTGGAGCTGGGCTGACTGCCCTCTCCTATGCTGAGGTTGCCCAGCAAGGGTACAGGACAAGGCTCTCCAGCTCTTGTGCCTCCTGGTCACTGGTGGAGCAAGACAGGCAGCTGCCAAAGGAACACACTGCCCATCCTGTCTCCTTCCTGACTCCACACCTCTGAGCCCAGGATGTGTCTGGGATCCTCTAGATTCCCTTGTGTCATTGTCCCAAATTGCTTCCTTGAGACTGTGGTTTGAAATGTCAGCTTTCATATCATATTCCTCTTTAGAGGCTCAGAGAACATTAAGTTCTTTTGTTTTGAGGCACAGCTTACACACAGTAAAGTGCACAACCATCAAACACACTGCTTATGGCTGCTTACACAGCACAGTAGTTACGGCCCTGGCCACATGCACCGAGGGTGGCGGGTTTGAACCCGGCCCAGGCCAGCTAAGCAACAATGCCAACACACACACACTCTCTCTCTCCTGTGTAACGACTGCTCAGATCAAGATAATGTTTCCAAAACCCCAGAGGGCTCCTCGGGCCCCCTTCCAGTCAACTGCCCCAAGGTAACCACTATTCTGGCTCCTATTAATATCCCGTAGATTAGTCCTGCCTGTTCTAGAATTTCACATAAGTGGGTCACACAGCATCTATATCTGCTGTAACCTCTCGTCATCCGTGTTTTTGAGATTCATCCATGTTGTGTGAAGCAGTAGTTTGTTCTTTTTTATTGCCCATTGGCATTCCATTGCACGTGTGTATGTACAATTTATTCTCCTGTTGAGGAACTCTCCTCCCCCTAGTTCTGGATTTGCGTGAATAAAGTTGCTGTTAACATTCTTGCACATGTCTTTGGTGGACCTCAACACTCATTTTCATTGGGTATATTCCTAGAAATGGGATTAACAAAGATTGTGTACTCTTGAAGGTCACAAAGGTTTGGTGACTCCATCTTTACAGCAGCGAGGCTTTGGGATGGGAATGAGTCAGTTTTGAAAGACCACTTGAAGCATGTGTCTTACTAGCCACGGAGGAGTGAGTAGCTTATATCAGAAAAGACGCAGAGGCAGAGCCAAGCAAAGGACCACAAAATGTTCTGATATCAACCCATGGTAACAATGGCAGCAAAAATGTGTCCATGTAAATAGAGACTGGGAGGACAGAATGAGCATAGGAAAACAGAAGCCTTCATTTTTCAAGGTGGAAGGAGGAAGAACTAAAGATCTTAGCAGATTTCTATTTATTTTAATTTTATCAATGGAGAATAAGTTAATTTTCTCCTCTCTCTTCTACCTTTATTTATGTAACCTTATTTATGTAATAAGTAAGGTTAAGAAAAGTGCTTTCAGTAACTCAGATATCATGTTTGCTTCTAGAAAGTATTTTCCTAAAAGTTCAGTATTTCTCCAGTGGAGTATTTCCAACTCTGTAGAAAGCTCCCTTGAATTCTTTTTTTTCCAGTTTTGGCCAGGGCTGGGTTTGAACCTACCACCTCTGGCATATGGGGCTGGCATCCTACTCTGTTGAACCACAGGTGCTGCCCTTCCTTGAATTCTTTCTCAGTCTCCTGAAAGGATAATAGCTACTTTTCTCTCATCACAAACTAGTTATGCCAGTTCTTGACCTTATGCAGAATCTTACAGTTTATGGTCAACATTTATAGAGTATGTATTCAGTGTCAAATACATTGATAATTACTATCAAACAGTGTCTCATTTGATCCTTTTCAACAATGTGGCAAAGTGGTTATTTTCTCCTTTTAACAGAAGAGGAAATCAAGTTCAATAAGGCTAAGAATCCTATCTAAAGCCACAACAAAAGCTATTAAGTAGCAGAGCCCTGATACACACTAAAATGACCAACCATCCTGTTAGCAAGACTGTCCCTTGTCCCCGGAAATCCCCAAGGAACAAGCAAACTGGACAGTTAATCACTCAAATCCAAAGCCTTTGGACTCAAAACTTTGAGCTCTTAATAATCAGGCTGGGATTTCCTTTAGACCAGCAGTTCTCAACCTGTGGGTCGCGACCCACAGGAATTGTATTAAAGGGACACGGCATTAGGAAGGTT
This sequence comes from Arctocebus calabarensis, assembly GCA_963573935.1. Classification (NCBI taxonomy): domain Eukaryota; kingdom Metazoa; phylum Chordata; class Mammalia; order Primates; family Lorisidae; genus Arctocebus; species Arctocebus calabarensis. Next base: position 3,571 of record CAUYON010081394.1, read on the forward strand.
GAGAACCATTGCTTTAGACTAAGATTTATTTCAACAGCACATGTGTTATTAGCACTGAAGGTGGAATGTTTTGTCTCTAAAATTTCTGAGGACTCGGCGCCCATAGCACAATAGTTACGGCCCTGGCCACCTGCACCGAGGTTGGTGGGTTTGAACCCTGCCCAGGCCAGCTAAACAACAATGACAACTGCAACAAAAAAATCCAGCTACTTGGGAGACTGAGGCAAGAGAATCGCTTAAGCCCAAGAGTTAGAGGTTACTGTGAGCTGTGACATCACCACAGTCTACCAGGGCAACATAGTGAGACTGTATCGCAAAAAATAAAATAAAATAAAATAAAATTTCTGTGATCTCAGGATTTTACTTGACTTTATTTTGAAGAAAGTGATTTCATTTAAAGTAGATCTGGCCAGGTGCAGTGGCTCGCATCTGTAATACTAGCGCTTCTGGGAGGCTGAGGCAGGTGCAAGCTCAGGAGTTCAAGACCAGCCTGAGCAAGAATGAGACCCTCATCTCTACTAAAAACAGAAAAATTAGTCATGTGTTGTGATGGGCACTTTGTAGTCCTTGTTACTGAGGAGACTGGGGCAAGAGGATTGCTCAAGCCCAAGAATGTGAGGTTGCTGTGAGCTATATAACTCTATCCACTGTGACAGAGTAAGATTCTGTCTATAAAATAAAATAAAGTAGATCTGAGTTGGGTAAGAATAAAATTATTCATATTAAAAGGAGATTCTAAGGCCTGGCTCATACCTGTATTACTAGTACTTTGGGAGGCCAAGGCAGGTGGATGACCTGAGCTGAAGAGTTCAAGACCAGCCTGATCAAGAGTGAGACCTATCTCTAAAATTAGCTGGCTGCTGTGGTGGGCACCTGTAGTCCCATCCACTCGGGAGGCTGAGGCAAGAAGATCACTTGAGAGTGAAGAGTTTGAAGTTGCTGTGAGCTATGATGCCAGAGCCCTCTACTGAGGTCATCAAAGTGAGACAGAGTAAACAAATAAAGAAATAGACTCAGTGCCCATAGCATAGTAGTTACGGCATCAGCCATATACACTGAGGCTGGCGGGTTTGAACCCGGCCTGGGCTAGCTAAACGATGACAACTGCAACAAAATAATAGTTGGGCATAAGTGAACAAATAAAATACAATAAAATAAAAAATAAAAGAAGATTCTAGCACATCAATCTATCCAACAAGGATTTATTCAGTATCCATGCATTGAAGGGTTCGGGATAGTCCTTTACTTAAAGAGGTTAATAATTTACTTGGGGAATTAAGAGTAAAGCTTAGGGAATAAATTAGAAGATAATAAACAGTAATAATAATCAACAGCTGAGTGTTTACTGTGCTGGGGCTTTACATATTCCCTCCTGTTTCATCTTCACAACACAACTATGAGGTATGTACTGCTGTTGTACTCATTTCAGATAAGGAAACCAAGTCTTGGTGGGGCGAAGGGATTTGGTCAAGGGAAAACTGATCCGTTTACTTAAGATTTGGCATTTAACAAATGAGTTATACCTCCAAGAAATGTTTGTTGAATGGAAAACCAATAAAAATGGGAAAAATTTTTCTTTCTTCTGCTCTTAAAGATCCTATCCCTAATAATTTTGGGTAAAGTTTTTAAAAATGTGTTTTGGCTTGTTTCATTTTAGTAAAATGGCAGGTCAGGTCAAAATGGCATATTTGAGTGCAAATAGGCACAGCTTGTGACTATGAAGTCAGAGGCCCAGCCTTGCCAAGCGTCAAGGAGTAAACACAGGCCAATGGACCAAGGCAACTTGCTTCACCCCACAGTCGGCTCTGGCCAGAAATGCACAGGGGTATTTGTCCCCTAGGTCCTCAAGCAGCTCTTCTGTCTCCCTCCAAAACACCTCAAACCTTGACATTCAACCTCCTGACCCTGTCTCTACTTTCTCGGTTTGCAGGCCCCGCCACTTAGAGGAACCTTCATCATTCCTCCCTGACGCATCGACTTTCATTTTCCTAGGACAAGTCTCATTTGACAATCTCCGGGCCATATTTCTAAGCTCTCTGGGTCTCGTGCTATTTCTCCATCCTGTCTGGGGTTTGTAACACCAATCATCTGCAGGTTTCATTAGCATGCTGTTTACCCCTGTCTTTCGGATCATTAATGAAGATGTGAAGTGAGACACCAATCCTCACAGCCCCCAGCATGTGCCCCTCCCTTGCCTGGCGCTGCTGGAGTCATTATCCTTCCTGGTGTGACAGGGTCAGAACCAAACCAATTTACATCAATCTTTGGTTATGCTGTGAAATGTTGCCTGCCCCGCCACCCTCCTGCTTCAGCTGTCTGTGCTGGAGTGCTCCTCTTTCCTTTGGTGGGCTGATCAGGTCTGGCCACAGCACTCCTGGCTGAAAGTCCCAGAGCTACCTGAAATGATCAGGGAGGATTCAGGGTGCAGACGGCTGGTATTTTCCTTCTTTGGAAAAATGCATGGAGAAGTGCCCCTATTGGTGAAGGAAGGAGCAGGTGTGGGAGCCATGAACTCATCATAGCATCTACTTTTACTGAGAAGCAAAGCTCTTTAGGATCCAAGGCCTAGTCAGATGCCTGGGCTTGTATATTCTGGACACCTGGGGCTTAATGGTTGTGACTCTTCTCAGGGACAACATCCATTCTTCTCCACTATTTTCTCATGTCATTAGGCTCTGAGGTTTCTGTCTCTTCCTCATCAATTTCATGACTATGTTTCTCCTCTTGCAGGGAAATTGACTTTATTTATTTATTTACTTTTGAGATAGCGTCTCAAGCTGTCACCCTGGGTAGAGTGCTGTGGCATCACAGCTCACAGCAACCTCCACTTCCTGGGCTTAAGTGATTCTCTTGCCTCAGCCTCCCAAGTAGCTGAGACTACAGGCACCTGCCATAATGCCCAACTATTTTTTGTTGTTATAGTTGTCATTGTTGTTTGGCAGGCTTGGGCTGGGTTTGAACCAGCCAGCCCTGGTGTATGTGGCTGGTGCCCTAGCCAGCCAAGCCGCCTGACTCATCTTTTCTTCCTTCTCTCCTAAGTAGGAAGGGAGGGTAAGCAGGAAGAAAGCAGTGAAGGGGATGCTCATAAACGCGACATCTGAAGCTAACGTTTTGCATGTCCGACAGCTGGGAATTTTAACCTTAAGATTCTACAGCAAAATTAGGTGAAATAAATTTCTACCTGTACACTCAGATCCCAAGGTCTTTTCTCCCTATGTTATAAAAAAATCAATATACAGGGTGGCCATAAAGTTCGTGAGAAATTTAAAATAGTGTGCAATTTAAAATTGTACACGAACTTTATGGCCACCTTGTACATGCTACTGTAGTTTGGAAAATGTAGAGAAAAAATGAAAATTACCCATAATCCTCTAACCAGTAGCAAGCACTGTTAGCACCTTGGTCTAGGTCTATTTCCTTCTAATGCCCCCCATCCCACCCCCAAACACATTGGCGATGTATTTATAACTTTCATCTTGCTATTTTCACTTATCCTTATTACAAAATCATTTCTCCCATGATATGATATCATAACCTCTTTGCAAACACATCAGTGGCTGTGTGACAGTGCACTGTATGAGCATACCATAATTTACTCGACAGTTGCACATCTGAAAGGCCTTTGGGCAATTTGATTTGGGGTAGGTGGGGCTGTGAGGGAAGCAAGGGAGAAGGTTCAGCTGAAAAAGGCAGAGGTGGCAGCGGCAGAGGCAGATGGCAGGGGAGGAGGCCAAGGTGAAGCAGCTCTCAGCAGCTTCTTCTCCCATGACGACCTTGCTCCTCAGAGACCATTTCTGGATCCAAGCCCCAGGCACCCCTGTGGCCCTGCCCAAGGCTAAACTGGCAGCGCAGTTAGTCCTTCTCATTTCCACTCAGCCTTGAGTCACTGACTTTTCCAACTTGACTCTTCTGAGCTGCTCCTTTGTGTGAAGCTGCTGGCTCTGGCTGCTTGGCCTCTGGGGCTTGGCTGAATCCAGGAAGGCCCTGGGATGTGACCTTCAGCCCTGCTTGACCCTGAGGCCTCAGGTTACAGAGTCGGGCCAGGCTCTCTCCATGGGCTCCCAGAGAGAGCAAAGCCCAGAGGGAGCTGCCAGGGGAACCAAAGCCTAAGGGGACCCTGCTTAGCCCTGGAAAGGGAGCAAGAACCTGACAAACCTCACGCCACGGAAAACATCTGGAGGAAGGGTGGAGGGGCTGGGGTGGGTTATGGCAGAATAAAACAGGGAAGTGTGTTCTTGTGCAGGGACTGGAATGGCATGGATGCTCAGAAAAACATTAGGACGGTGAAGACAGGTGAAGCAAGATGACTTAAGGCTTATGCCAAGTTCAACATCAGCTCGGAAACCTGCCAAAGAACGTCTTTTCTTCCCTTGCTTTACCAGCCGCAAATGGTCTTTAATGCTATGGTTACTATTGCGTGTCCATGCTGGTACAAGGTTGGGTAGAAAGACAGGGAGAAATAGCAAACTGTTTGCTCTTCTGAAGGGCTAGGTAAATAGCACTCTGCTTACTTCACTGACAGTTCAAGGTAACCAAGAGTTACCATATTTTTCCTTTGGGGAATACCGATTTTTAACAAATAGGAGTGTAATAAAACATTAAATACATTGAATCCAATTTTATAGATTTATCTATCAAACAACTGTACATGCCATGCATGGTTTCAAACACTTTGCAAGCACTTATTTAATCTCTACAGCTACTCTAGTAGCGAGGTGCTATTATTGTACCCACTTCATAAATGGGTAAATCAGGACACAGAGAGGTTAAGCAATTTACAAAAGTAGCTGGTAGATGGCAGAAATAGGATTTGGACCCAGGCAGCCTGACCCTCAGAGTCTATGCTCTATCTATAATGCTGGACTGCTTTTTTTTTTTTTCTTTTTGAGACAGAGCCCCAAGCTGTCACCCTGGATAGAGTGCTGTGGCATCACAGCTCACAGCAACCTTCAATTCCTGGGCTAAAGCAAGTCTCTTGCCTCTGCCTCCCAAGTACCTGGGACTATAGGCATCTGCCACAACGACTGACCATCCCTTGGTTACAGCCATCATTGTTGCTTGGCGGGCCCGGGCTGGATTCGAACCCACCAGCTCAAGTGTACGTGGCTGGCACCTTAGCCCATTGAGCCTCAGGTGCTGAGCCAGGGCTGCTTCTAAAATGAACAAGGTCCCAAGGTAACTGAGCTCAGAGAAAAGTGACTTGCGCAAGTTTAACCCTGCCCTTCTGAAGGTCCAAGTTCTTGCTGTGTCTGAGACCAACAACAAGGCTGTGAACACTGACTATCGTGGTACATTTAATTCTTTCAACAAACTCTTACTAAGTACCCACTATGTGCCAGGTACTAAGTTCTATTTATAACCAAATAAACTAAAGGAGACTGAACAAATTTGGATCAATTCTTTGACATCTCTTAAAAATTATTTAAAAAGTCCAATCTGGCCAGGTGCAGTGGCTCACGCCTGTAATCCTAGTACTCTGGGAGGCTGAGACAGGTGGACTGATTGAGCTCATGAGTTCAAGACCAGCCTGAGCAAAAGTGAGACACTATCTCTATTAAAAATAGAAAAACTGAGGCAAGAGGATTGCTTGAGCCCAAGAGTTGGAGGTTGCTGTGAGCTAAGACGCCATGGCACTCTACCCAGAAAGAGGAGAGTGAGACCTTTTTTTTTCTTGAGACCCTGTCAAAAAAAAAAAAAAGTCAAATCTTATCATTACCTTTTTGTGTCTCAGGTAGAGAAGATGGAAGAATAACAATGCAACACTGATTACTTGTTTTTTGGCTCTTTGCGTTCTAAATAATTGTTTCCTGGTATTGGAGGTCACTTTAAGAAGCATCAGGTATAAATCAAGACAGAAAGCAGAGGGCAAGATAGAGATAAAAGTGTGTGAGCTCAGTTCTGTTCAGTGCTTGAGTTTAATTGAGATTCCAACTGCCACTCTCCTCTGCATTCCTTTGTCCCGGCTATGACCACGTTTATGGCTCTATCGCCCCAAGTAATCCCTATAATGGGCTGCAATCCTGGGAGAGCTGTTTTTGTTCATTAAGTGGCCAACCTCTGAGCCACATGGAGTGCAGCCAGTTATGGCTTCTTGCCCTGGCAGTTGATGGGCCACTTTTCCAAAAACTGGATAGCAGGCAGGGGTTGGGGGAAAGAGTCCAAGACATGAAAGTAATGGGTACTAGAAATGAGGGCCAAGGTGAGGCAGGGAGTGGGTGCTCCATCCTGGTCATGAGCTCTTCACGGACAGAACTCGCATGTGCTGTGCCAGCTCTCTCTGCAGTGGTAATTAGAGTTGTCTAGGGCTTTACAGTTTGTCAAGGGCTTCAATGCAGTTCCCACAATGGTGCCGCAGTTAACAGCTGCTCATGATGCCACCAGTGTGGAAAGGTGGGAGAAGGGGTGAGGAGACCAAAAGGGGATAATAGAAGGTGGCAAATAGCACAGGGGAGGCGTGCTTTCCCTGCGGGTCAGGAACTCTCAATGCTTCAGACTCCAGCTCAAGAGATGGGGACCAGGTTGTGCCCAGAGCAGTTCTCTCTAGCCAACCTCTTCCCTCTCTCTTCACAACCTGCATGTCTGCTTCTTGTAGTTGGGGAAACATCACAGCAGCTGCTTGTTTAGAGACCCTGTCCCCTCACTGTGCTGCCTGTCCCCCCCATCTGTCCTCTGGTTAGAGTTGTGTGAAGCGGAAGACAATTTGGGGCTTATTAGTGTCCCAGGGAGACATGTAACTTGTGTTGCTGGGACCCAAACAGCAAGAGTCTTAGCGGCAAACTCCAGCCGAGAAAAGACTGAGGAATTGTCTCACCTAATTATGGGGAATGGCCCTCTTTGTGTTTGTGATTCGGTACGGTTGTCCGATCGCTTTTGATCGCTTTTCTCCATTTGCTGGCTCAGGCCATGCTGGAATTGTGCTAATTAGAAGAGAAATGGACAGAGTGATCCTGTCAGCCCTGGTTACTGGTGGGGACAAAGCAGAATATTATTCTGAGGCAGTGTTTTGTGAGGCCCTTCTTCCAGCTCTCATTAGGAGGAAGGGGCCCACAGGAGGTGAAGGTTCCAAACGCCTGGCCCAGCTAATGGAGCTGGGGGGTGTTCCCGTGCTAATTAACAGGCTCTGCCAGCACTCACGCCAACCAGGAGCCCCATAGCTACACCTGGTACCATGTGAAGCCCCCAAATGCTCAATAAGAAAAGTGCTGGGCAAAGGGTAGAAATGCCTCTTCAGGGACACATCCCCAAAGTGCCAAGAAGCCTAAATAGAGGAAAAGTAGTTGTAGTTTGTCAGAATTTATGAATTTGGACCAATGTTTATCTACTCTCTGGGGGTGGGGGTGGCAAGGTTCTCCACTGAAATGAAGTACATGCAGATACCAGATAGTCTTAAGCAGCTGAAGAAACAGAAAATAGCAAACCTACCCAAATCCTTGGAGATGGAATTAGTTAGAACTAGTAAGAAACCATGTTATCTGACACTTAGGACCATCCACCTTGCCACATCTGTCTCTTTCCCATGTGCTGCTCTGCTGGTTCACCTTCCTGTGATGCCTCAAACCTGGAGGAAACAAGGGATCAGAGCATCCCATTGGAAATGGGATTTCTTGGCTTCATTACAAAGTTCCTATTAAAGTCCAGAAATCCTTCTGAAACGATAGGGACAATGGGATGACTTTCACCAGTTCCATTTTTACTGGTCTGCTTTGGGTGAGTCCAGAAAAGCTATAATAAACAACACCCAGAGACCAAAACCAAGGTGTTAGCAAGTGTCCATTTAAAAAATAAGACAAAAGCAGGGTGGCACCCATAGCTCAGTGGGTAGGACGCTGGCAGGTTGGGTTCAAACCCAGCCTGGGCCAGCTAAAACAATGACAATTGCAAAATGAAAGCTGGGTGTTGTGGTGGGCACCTGTAGTCCCAGCTACTTGGGAGGATGAGGCAAGAGAATCGGTTAAGCCCAAGAGTTTGAAAGGTTGCTATGAGCTATGACACCACAACACTCTACCCAGGGCAACAGCTTGAGACTGTCTCAAAAAAAAAGACAAATGGGCAGTGAAATGATAAAGAAAAATTAATAATGGCATTTCAGTATCAACACAATTAATATCCTGTGAAGTTTTTTTCTTTTTGGTAGAGACAGAATCTCACTTTATGGCCCTTGGTAGGGTGCCATGGCGTCACATAGCTCACAGCAACCTCCAACTCCTGGGCTTAGGTGATTCTCTTGCCTCAGTCTCCCGAGTAGCTGGGACTACAGGTGCCTGCCACAACGTCTGGCTATTTTTTGTTGTTGTTGCAGTTTGGCCGGAGCCGGGTTCGAACCTACCACCCTCAGGATATAGGGCTGGCACCCTACCCACTGAGCCACAGGCGAGACCATATCTTCCAAACTTTTAAGTGCTCTAACTATGGATGGAAAGTCAAGAAAATTAGCACATGACCCAAATCTGAGCCCAAAGAGAGCAAGAAGCAATGGGACTACTGGTAAGAAAAGATTCTAAAAAGGATTAAAACTCCAGTACTATGCTTTTAAGACAATGCTCCTAAAAGCCAAGATATGCATTATAGGATAGTATTTGGAATGGCAAATGGAAATGGGGGAAAAGAATCTTCTGACAAGTAATTACTTATTGGAAAAACAGTCTCTTAAGACTTAGGACATTCATAATGCTGTCCCTGTTTGATCAATCAGCCATGCTTTTCTAGATCACAAAATGCTTTCTCCAAAAGGGTATGGTCTGGTCTAGAGCAGGTAAACTATCCACGGGTGACAGAGGTAGCACGAGTGAGTACTTTCTCTTCTCTAGTTCTTGAACATGGTCAAAACTCACACTAAGGAATTTCATAGGTAGCAGAAAAATACTTGTTTTAATCCGTCATGTGTAACTGACAGTCTGCAGTTAGATAGGACTTGAACTGCAGTTCAAAGAAGACACTGAAGAACTAGATGTGTAGGAGACAGGTATAACCTTGAGGAGCTTATAATTCAGAAGGCAGGAAGACATCTGCTCAGATCACTTAAATGTAAGGTAGGGTGTGGTAAGAGTCACAGTCAAC
>CAUYON010081395.1:0-28554 GCA_963573935.1 Arctocebus calabarensis
GGCACCTGTAGTCCCAGCTACGTGGGAGGCAGAGGCAGGAGACTTGCTTGAGCCCAGGAATTGGAGGTTGCTGTGAGCTGTGATGCCACAGCACTCTATCCAGGGTGACAGCTTGAGGCTTTGTCTCAAAAAAAAAAAAAAAAAGGCTCAGCACCTGTGGCGCAACGGGCTAAGGCGCCAGCCAAGTACACCTGAGCTGGTGGGTTTGAATACAACCCCAGGGCCCGCCAAACAACATGACGGCTGCAACTAAAAAATGGCTGGGCGTTGTGGCAGGCGCCTGTAGTCCCAGCTACTTGGGAGGCAGAGGCAAGAGACTCACTTGAGCCCAGGAATTGGAGGTTGCTGTGAGCTGGGATGGCACAGCACTCTACCCAGGGTGACAGCTTGAGGCTCTGTCTCAAAAAAAAAAAAAAAAAAAATTTTTAACTGCCTAAAAGCCCAGCTTTTCAGAACTCAAGCTATAATAAATTCCCTCACTAGGAATAACCAAGGAAGGTTGACTTTTTATCCCAAGAGTTAGTGGACACTACACCTATATAACAGAATTATGTCTCCCATCTATTTTCCCAAAGGCCCATTTATCTTTCCTAAAAGTTGTTTGTTTTCCTGTAAATACCCTTTCTCTCCCACCACTTTACCTATTAAAATGGTATATAGAGGCTCAGCGCCTTTGGCTCAATGGTCTAAGGCGTCAGCCACATACACCTGAGCTGGCAGTTCAAATCCAGCCTGGGCCCACCAAACGACGACAGCTGCAACCAAAAAATGACCGGGTGTTGTGGCGGGTGCCTGTAGTCCCAGCTACTTGGGAGGCAGAGGCAAGAGACTCGCTTGAGCCCAGGAGCTGGAGGTTGCTGTGAGCTGTGATGCCATAGCTCTCTATGCAGGGTGACAGCTTGAGGCTCTGTCTCAAAAAAAAGGTATATAGACTACAAATTCTCCCCACTCCTGCAAGTCACATTTTTGAATTCATGTAGGTATGTGATTAAATCAGTCTATTGTCTTACATGTCTCTCGCCAGTTTAATTCACAGGCTCCAAGCACCCAAATTAAGGATAAATGGTTTTTCTTCCTCGGCAATATCAAAATAAAGAGAAAAATCTTTGTTAAGAGAAATAACAACTTAAGTGGTTTAGATCAGTTGGTTCTCAACCCTGGGTTTTTTTGTTTTTGTTTTTTGAATGCTGATGTTGCAGCTCCTGAGATTCTGATTTTATGAATCAGAATCTAGTAGGACCTGGGTGGGCATGGTGATTTTTAAACAAGTCTACTATGCAGCTAGGTTTGATAACCACTGGATTAGATATTGTACTTTTTAGTAAAGATACCAACTTCTTTTTGGTTTATTATTTCCAATTCACTGATTTATGACTGAAATCACCAAATATTGATTCAAATTTTTATTTTCCAAATTGGCTATTTAATAAAATGTCTTAAGCATCCTGTGTGCAACAGTGTTTTAGGGTAGCCAATTAAAAGTATTATAGCTATTTATTTATTTTTTATCTTTTTTTTTAAAGATTCACTATGTTGCCCTCAGTAGAGTGCTGTTGCGTCACAGCTCATAGCAACCTTAAATTCCTGTGCTCTAGCGATTCTCTTGCCTCAGCCTCCCAGGTAGCCAGGACTATAGGCATCTGGCTATTTTTTGTTACATCTGTCGTTGTTTAGCTAACCTAGGCCAGGTTTGAACCCACCAGCCTCAGTGTACCTGGCTGGCACCATAACCACTGTGCTAGGGGGGCCAGGCCATTAAAGCTATTTAGAATAGAAACTAGTGGGCAGTACCTGTGGCTCTGTGAGTAGGGCTCCAGCCCCGTATACTGAGGGTGGCGGGTTTAAACCCAGCCCCAGCCAAAACTGTAACAACGAAAAAAATAGCCAGGCATTGTGGCAGGTGCTTGTAGTCCCAGCTACTCAGCAGGCTGAGGCAAGAGAATCGCCTAAGCCCAAGAGCTGGAGTTTGCTGTGAGCTGTAACACCACAGCACTCTACTGAGGGTGACAAAGTGAGACTTTGTCTCTAAAAATAAATAAATGAAATAGAAACTAGTAATTATTTATAAAAACTCATCAAAATTATAGTTTCCTATTGAGCAATTCTATCCTCAACAGTGAGTCTAACAATGAGAAGAGATTTGAGAATAGAGCTATCTTTCCTTTTTTTAGAGACAGAGTCTCACTTTGTCACCTTCTGTAGATAACTGTGAAATCACAGCTCACAGCAACCTCCAGCTTTTGGGCTTAGGTAATTCTCTTGCCTCAGCCTCTGAGGAGCTGGGACTACAGGCATCCCCCGCAACGCCCGGCTATTTTTTTGTTGCAGTTTGGCCAGGGCCAGGTTTGAACCCACCACCCTTGGTATATGGGGCCAGTGCCCTATTCACTGAGCCACAGGCGCTGCCCAAATAGAGCTATCTTAATCACTCAAATAGCAAGCTAAAGTTTCTGTTTCAAATTCTTTATTATACATCATGTTGCACAGTTTGAGGCTGGTTAAATACAATTGGTTTTCAAAATCTCTTTGAATATTTTCTAGAATACTACATGCAAGTGACCATGAAAATATTTGGCATTTTAAAATTTTGCATCTCTGAATAGGCACTTACATGAAGGAAAACATTACCATTCATAGATATCCACATTTAAAGTAGATGCTCCAGCACATGGTACATATAGAGGTTTTTGCCAGTGAAGAAGTTGATTACCGGACCACTTTATCAAAGTGCCATAGTAGTAAACAGGATTAAAGAAATGTAATTTGGATTATTTAGCTTACTCATAAAGTAAGATTAACTGACAAGACTTGTACTGAAGTGTATAAAAAATATTGGTACAAAAACCAATGAACTATAAGTTAAAGTAGTTTCCATACAGCAGACTTCATTTTGTTTCCTGTACGCCACATTTAGTGTATCTGAGATCAGACTCCATGCACATGAAGATGACTGCAATCTTTTTTAGAGACTTTTAAACAAATGACTTGAATTTAGTGTTTAAAAAATTAAAAGACTGGATGAAGTTTAAATGTGAGTTTGAATTAGCCAAAGTTTCAGTTTCATAAACATGAATTTGTCCAGATCGAATAACTACATGGTTTACAGGTCCTCCTGAGTCCCCCATCCCCAAATTTTCTCCAGAAAAGTAAAGAACAAATTTGTGAAGTTAAGGAAATATTTGCATTCCATGGCAAAAAGATTCCTTAAGTTGAAATATATATGTGTGCTTCAAAGTATTTTTAGAAAAATTAAATAATTTTAACAAATTCCAAAATGCCAACATAAGTCAACTCCACATTGCAGAAAACTGAAAAGTAGTAGGAAAACAGTGACTTAATGTGGCAAAAATAAATAAATAAAAGGCAGGCACAATGACATGCCACGTAATCCCTTGGGGAAAAATTTAATTATTTTGCCACAGAAGATTTCAAAAAGGGTAAAATTCAGAAAGCCGTGGAATGGTACTCAGAAGCATCCACAGTGAGATGCTCTGTGTGCATTTCTCAAGCATGTGTAAAAACAAATGTAGTTCTCAAAATATTGAGATCCCATGTTTTAAATCTTTGCTAAGGATTTAAGGGCTACTCAGATATTCTAATTTCACAAAATATTTAAATTTTTCTATGTAGAGAATAAGAGGTAATCATTAGCATAAAAAGGAGAAGAAAAGGATTTCTAATTAACATTATGCAGAAAACAAGCAAAATTATAAATACCAGCCTACTCACATGAAAATCTTTAATATTTATGCTGATGCATATCTGAGTGCTTATAATCAAATCAAAGTGTGCAGTAAAAAAAAAAAAAAGGCAGCTTAAGAAAGTTCCAGTGTTTCAAAGAAAGCACTTTTTAAAATGTATATACATGAAGAACATTTTGTTATATCATAAAATAAATGCAGCACTGTAACATAAAGGAAGACTAATATATGGAGTTTTGGCCTCCCCACCCCCCATGTGCTGCAATCGTCTTTAACCTGCTGAACTTAATCTCAAAGGTTACAGGACGTTTTGTTTTTCTTCTTTTCTCCTATTCAGTTCACATTTCAGGCTGTTCAGCAGATGCTTGTGATTCTGGAGATTCAAATCGCTGGTGAAAGTTTGTTCTCTGTTTCCTTAGTTTTTCAGGAGCTTTTCTCCATAAAATGATTTCCTAATGAAACAAATTCGAGACATTAACAAATTAGCGTTCTCTATGATGTCTTAAATTTTCACCATAGGAATAATGACTACCATTTCAATTTTAACCAGAATTAAATTCTTCCTATAAAAGCCTTTTCTTACAAGGAGAGACAGTCAGTGTGAGTCAAGAAAGGCCCTAGAAAAAAACAACTCTGAAATTTATTAAAATCTTTTTTCTTTTTTTTTTTTTTGAGACAGAGTCTCACTATGTTGCCCTGGGTAGAGTATGGTGGCATCACAGCTCACAGCAAACTCCAATTCTTGGGCTTAAACCATCCTCTTGCCTCAGCCTCCCAAGTAGATGGGACTACAGGCGCCTGACACAATGCCCTATTATTTTCTTCTTACAGCTGTCATTGCTGTTTAGCTGCCCAGGCTGGGCTCAAAACTGCCAGCCTTGGTGCATGTGGGTGGTGCTGTAACTACTGTGCTACAGGTACTGAGCCATGAAATTTTATTAAAATCTTTTTGAGGCAGAGTCTCACTTTGTCGCCCTTGGTAGAATGCCGTGGTATCATAGCTCACAACAACCTCAAACTCTTGGGCTCAAGTGATTCTCTTGCCTCAGCCTCCCCAGTAGCTAGGACTACAGGAGCCCACCACAATGCCTGGCTATTTTGGAGATGGGGGTCTCACTCTGGCTCAGACTGGTCTCGAACTCATGAGCTCAAGCAATCTGCCCATCTCAGCTTCCCAGCAGAGTGCTAGGATTACAGTGTGAGCCACCATACCCAGCCAAGTTTTATTTTATATTTTTTAGAGGCAAAGCCTTACTTTGTCACCCTCAGTAGAGTACTGTGGCATCCCAGCTCACAACAACCTCCAGCTCTTGGGCTTAGGGCAATTCTCTTGCCTCAGCCTCCCGAGTAGCTGGAACTACAGGCGCCGGCCACAAGGCCCAGCTATTTTTTTTTGGAGACAGAGCCTCAAGCTGTCACCCTGGATAGAGTGCTGTGGCATTACAGCTCACAGCAACCTCCAATTCCTGGGCTCAAGTGAGTCTCCTGCCTCCGCCTCGCAAGTAGCTGGGACTACAGGCGCCCGCCACAACGTCCGGCCATTTATTTGGTTGCAGCCGTCACTGTTGTTTGGTGGGCCCGGGCTGGATTCAAACCCGCCAGCTCAAGTGTATGTGGCTGGCACTTTAGCCTGTTGAACCACAGGCGCCGAGCCCCAGCTATTTTTGTGTTGCAGTTTGGCCAGGGTCAAGTTCAAACCCGCCACCCTCAGTATATGGGGCAGGCACCGCCCTTTATTAAAATCTTTATAAGCACTATCCCAAATGTACTACTCCAATATATCCTATTGTTCCACAATCTTTCCTTTAAAATGGACTTTTCCCTTACAAACCTACATAAATTTTGCTTTCTAGCTCCCACAAGAAAAGAAAAAGAGGGTAGTGCCTGTGGCTCAAGGAGTAGGGCGCCAGTCCCATATGCCGGAGGTGGTGGGTTCAAACCCAGCCCTGGCCAAGAAAAAAAAAAAAACAAAAAAAAGAAAAGAAAAAAGAAAAAAACAACTCTGCTGACAACAATGGTGGTAAATTCCTGTTGTCCTTGACTTCATTTTCTTTATTGTCTGACTTGTTTTTAAGCAAACAGATGTTTTTATTGAAAAAAGAAAAAAAAATTCCCCCAACTGCAAAAAAAAAAAAAAAAGAAAAGAAAAAATATTTTTAAAAATTTCTAAGAGACAAATAAAAACACTAACAAATTATAGCTTATCCTGGAGTCCTGCAGAATGATTAGGGAGGAATCTATCATTACCAATTCCATTCTCATCTACTTCTTTATTATATATTCAGTGGTTTCATTTATTTAGACACTCCCACTCCCTCAGACGATAAAGCTTAGAGAAGTAGGGGTGGCGCCTCTGGCTCAAGGAGTAGGGTGCCAGCCCCATATACCGGAGGTGGTGGGTTCAAACCCGACCCTAGCCAAAAACTGCAAAAAAAAAAAAAAAAGCTTAGAGAAGTACTTTCTGTTATAGTTGTTTCTAGATCTGCCACATAACAAAATACCAGCCTGGGTGGTACCATACCTGCTGCTTGAAGTACCTTCTGTCTTCCTCATCAACAAGCACTAAATTCAAAAAGTATCTTACTGAAAACTTTTTGTTCACATCTCTCATTGTTGGAGTTGGGTCATACCCTGCTAAAAATAGTCTAATTGGAATTGATTCACCTGAAAGAAAAGGAATTTCCATTTAATTCTAAAAGATGATTAAATATAGTCACTAACGCTTGGGACTAAGCATCATAGACATTAATGCTTTAGTTCTCATGAGGTACAACATAACAAAGACCAGGGTTTCTCAGGCTCAAGCAGCACTGACATTTTGGGTCCAATAATTTTTTGCTGTAGGGAAGCCCTTATCCTCCATAGTATGTTTAAGCACATCCCTGGCCTCTACCCACTAGTGGCCAGCAGCACCCTCCAGGATTAACAGCCAAAAAAGTCCCCAAACAAGATGCCTCCAAATGGGAACTTCTGCTCTAGAGCCAGAATGCCTGGCTTTAAATCTCAACTGCACCACTCACTGTCTGTGTGACCTTGGCCAAATCACTTAACCATTCTATTTCAAGTTCCTCATCTGTGAAATGAGGAATAACAATAGTACTCACAGGGAATCTGTAAAAAACAGTGCCAGCAGGTAAGTGCTATATAAGTAGTTTTATTATTTTCTTTTTTCATGAATATAAATTCTTACATACTTATTACTAATATATCCAAAGCAACAAAAGTACAGAATGACGATATTTCTTCATAACCAAAATACTACCATTCAGATTCTCATTGCTTCTAGTTTCCTGAGGGCAATTATTGGCATATTCTCTTTTGAATATTTTTCATGTAATACTTTTCTCATGTACATACATTTGTTGAAAGATATAGAAATTTAACGTAAAAATTTTTTACATGAAAATCTGTGGCTGCTGGAATTTTACAAAGTAATGTCACATAACATAAGAATACATATCATACACGGGTCAGGGAGTCAGAAAGAACTGGGCTCAAATATAAATTCTGCAATGATTAGTTATATCAACTTTAGCTAGTTTTTTAACCTTTCTCAGCTTCATCTGCAAAATAAGAAATAACCACCTAATTCAAAGAGTGGTAAGGAGAGGAGCTTTAGAGCACCTGAGACTACAATGCCTCATCTACTCTTGGTGCATAATAAATAGTAGCCGCCTTCTCAAGTCATGACAAACAGTGGAGAAAAACCCAAAGACATAAATTTCACATGATAAACACTGGCTTCATTGTCTCAGACACCACAGATTATCCAGTAACGGAACTATTTATTTTCTCAGGGGGCTATAACTCCAAAATCCCACAAGAATTAATGCTCTGCCATATTGCATCTGTGGTCAGCATGAGAAAAAAGATTTACAAAGGTCAACTATTCTAACAGAAGATAACACTAATATTATAAATTCAGAACTCTCTCTCTTCATATATATAAAACTATTTTTCCTAAATCCCAAATTTAAACCGAGTGAAAAATTAAACCTTATTTCACACTAGGAAGTTTGACTACTGTCTTCTTAGCAGTTATACCAAGATGATTAAAAATCATTATTTTAAGAACAGTTTTAAGAATGCATAGATATTTTCACACTGAATAAGTACAAATTAAATGCCACAAACTGCTATTTGTACTATACAAAAGAAGTACCTGAAAAGTGTGTTACCTTTTACTGGTGCACCATCCATTATTTCATATTTGGCAATTGTTTCTGTTTCTGTTGTGGTACTGGGTCCTAGTGACACAATATAAATATATTAATTTAAATATTTCCAGATTATTTTTCTTTTATTAATATTTTTCTATAATAGCACATTTTTTTTAGTTTTACTTTTTTTTGGAGACAGTCTCACTTCATTGCCCTTGGTGGAATGCAGTGGAGTCATAGCTCACAGCAGCCTCAAATTCTTTGGCTCAAGTGATTCTTACCTCAGTCCCCTGAGTAACTGGAAGTACAGGCACCTGCCACAACACCCTGCTATTTTTAGAGATGGGGTCTCACTCTTGCTCAGGCTGGTCTCCAACTCATCAGCTCAGGCAGTCCATCCACTTTGCCCTCCCAGAGTGCTAGGATTATAGGCATGAGCCACCCTGCCAGCCTTAAAGTTTGGTTTTAATATCTTTTTTTTTTTTTTTTTTTTAATTTTTTGAGACAGAGTCTTACTTTGTTTCTCTTGGTAGAGTGCCGTGGCATCACAGCTCACAGTAACCTCCAGCTCTTGGGCTTAGGCAATTTTCTCGCCTCAGCCTCCTGAGTAGCTGGGACTATAGGCGCCCACCACCATGCACAACTATTTTTTGTTGCACTTTGGCCAGGACTGGGTTCGAACCTGCCATCCTTGGGATATAAGGTCAGCACCCTACTCACTGAGCCACAGGTGCAACCCATGGTTTTAATATCTTAAAATCACTTACATTTACTAACAGGTAAAAACATGGAAATTAAGAAATTACAGGACTGGGGCTTGGCGCCTGTGGCTCAGCAGGCTAAGGCGCCAGCCACATACACCTGAGCTGGTGGGTTTGAATCCAGCCCGGGCCCGCCAAACAACAATGACGGCTGCAACCAAAAAATGGCTGGGCGTTGTGGCAGGCGCCTGTAGTCCCAGCTACTTGGGAGGCGGAGGCAGGAGAATAGCTTGAGCCCAGGAGTTGGAGGTTGCTGTGAGCTGTGATGCCACAGCACTCTATCCAGTGTGACAGCTTGAGGCTCTGTCTCAAAAAAAAAAAAAACCAACAAGTAATTACAGGGCTGGGCATGGTGGATCATGCCTGTAATCCTAGCACTCTGAGAGGCTGAGGAGGGAGAATCACTTGAGCTCATGAGTTCAAGACCAGCCTGAGCAAAAGGGAAACCCCCCATCTCTAAAAAATAGCCAGGCTACAGTAGTAGCCATCTATAGTCCCAGCTACTGGGGAGGCTACAGCAGGAAGACTGGTTGAACCCAAGAGTTTGAAGTTGCTATGAGATATAATGCCATGGCACTCTGCCAAAGGTGACAAAGTGAGAGTCTATCTCAAGTCAAATAAAAAGAAATTACAGATGTTTATAATTACGACTACTGATCATAATTTTCCTTTTCTTAAGGCAGAGTTTAGCTCTATTGCTCAGGCAAGAATGTAGAAGTGGCATCACAGTTCAGTGCAACTTCAAGCTCCTAAGCTCAAGGGATTCTCCTGCCTCAGCCTCTTGAGTAACTGTGATTACAGGCACTCACAACTATGCCCAACTAATTGTTCTATTTTTTTGTAGAGACAGTCTCATTCTTTCTCCAGATAGTTTTGAACTCTTGGCCTTAAGCATTCTTCCCATCTTGGCTTCCCAAAGTGCTAACCTTACAGGCATGAGCCACCATGCCTGATCTACTGATTATAAATTCTTTTTTTGTGTGTGTGTTTTTTTAACAAACTCTAGAACATCTTATTTGCTATAAAATAATGTAGTTAGGCTCGGCACCTGTGGCTCAACAGGCTAAGGTGCCAGGCACATACACCTGAGCTGGCAGGTTCGAATCCAACCCGGACCCGCCAAACAACAATGATGGCTGCAACCAAAAAATAGCCAGGCGTGTGGCAGGCGCCTGTAGTCACAGCTACTTGGGAGGCAGAGGCAAGAGACACGCTTGAGCCCAGGAATTGGAGATTGTGAGCTGTGATGCCACGGCACTCTATCCAGGGTGACAGCTTGAGGCTCTGTCTCAAAAAAAAAAAAAAATGTAGTTAATAGAGTGAACAAAGTTTATGCTATGTAACAGATAAATACTAAGATCTAAATAGTTGGCAAGGCATGGTGGCTCCCACCTTTAATCCTAGCATTCTGAAGGGCTGAGACAGTTGGATTGTTTGACCTCAGGAGACCAGTCTGAGCAAGAGCAAGACCCCATCTCTACTAAAAAAGTAACAAAAAACTAGCCAGGTGTCATGGCAGGCACCTGTAGTCCCAGCAACCCAGCAACTTAGGAGGCTGAGACAAGATAATCTCTCAAATGATGCCATGGCACTCTACCTAGGGTTTACAGAGTGAGAGTCTGTCTCAAAAAAAACCAAACAGGTGGCACCCGTAGCTCAGTGGGTAGGGCGCTGGCCACATACACCCAGCTGGTGGGTTCGAACTCAGCCTGGGCCAGCTAAAAAGCAATGACAACTGCAACAAAAAAATTGCCAGGCGTTATGGTGGGTACCTATAGTCCTTGCTACTTGGAGGTTGAGGCAAGAGAATCACTTAAGCCCAAGACTTGGAGGTTGCTGTGAGCTTTAACGCCATAGCACTCCACTGAGGGCAACATAGTAAGACTCTGTCTCAAAAAAAAAAAAAAAAAGACTAAGTAGTTACAATTTCATTATTATATAAGCTCAACTTTACCAAAATTTCCAACATAACAATCAGCAATGTTGACATCCACTTTACCTATTTTGATGGGCCATATAATTTGTAGTGCAGCTGTTCTATTTAAAAGGGATTTTTAAAAACATTTTGATAAATTCTTAAAAGGTATTGCCTAAAATTATTTTTTAGCAAAAAACTAACAAAGTTAAAAAGGACAAAGTAAATCTATAAAAATTAAATAGAACTGCTAATAAAAATTAAAAAGAATTGATGAACCAAATAATATTGGCGTAACTGGTTAGCTGTATGGATTCATACCTCATACCTTATACATCAGAACAAATTCTAAATGAAGTAAAATTTTAAAAAAGTGAAATAAAAACCCCAAACTATAATCTATTGTTTTAGTAGAATCAGGCACAGAAAAATACTTTGGGAACATCAGTGTGAAAAAGACCTTGCTAACTGTGGTACAAAACCCGGAGTCCATCAAAGAAAAAACTAATAAATTTGACTATACAAACACTAAGAACTTCTATATGGCATAAACCACCAACAGGGAAGATGGGGAAATTTCTGCTATTCTTAATACAGAAAAAGGGATCAAATGGGCGGTGCCTATGGCTCAAAGGAGTAGGATGCTGGCCCCATATACAGGAGGTGGTGGGTTCAAACCCAGCCTTGGCCAAAAACTGCAAAAAATGATTTATATAGTTTATACAAATCATTAAGAAAAAGAATAGAAAACATAAAGCAAAGAATATGAACAGATTACATAAAAATACAAATTTTTTTTTTTTTTTGAGATAGATCCTCAAGCTGTCACCCTGGATAGAGTGCCATGGCTTCACAGCTCACAGCAATCTCCAATTCCTGGGCTCAAGCAAGTCTCCTGCCTCCGCCTCCCAAGTAGCTGGGACTACAGGCGCCCGCCACAATGCCCGGCCATTTTTTTTGGTTGCAGCCAACATTGTTCTTTGGCGGGCCTGGCTGGATTTGAACCCACCAGCTCAGGTGTATGTGACTGGCACCTTAGCCACTTGAGCCACAGGCACCGAGCCTTTTTTTGTTTTTTTTAAGAGACATAGTCTCACTTTATCGCCCTCGGTAGAGTGCCGTGGTGTCACATAGCTCACAGCAACCTCCAACTCCTGGGCTTAGGCGATTCTCTTGCCTCAGCCTCCGGAGTAGCTGGAACCACAGGCACCAGCCACAATGCCCGGCTATTTTTCTGTTTTGCAGTTAATTCGGCCGAGGTCGGATTTGAACCCACCTCCTTCGGTATATGGGGCCAGCGCCCTACTCGATAAGCCACAGGCACCACCCACAAATGGTTTTTATATACAGCAAAAGATGCTTACAATCAAAATGAGAAAATTGCAAATTAACGCTGCAATGGGAAACACTGATAGCTTAATTTTAATGATGTTACAACATATGTATATATATGTGTTTATCAAAACATCCCATTGTATGCCTTGAATATTATAATTTTAATTTGCCAATTACACCACAAAAAATCTGGAGGTGGCACCTGTGGCTCAGTGAGTAGGACGCGGGCCCCATATACAGAGCGTGCTGAGTTCAAACCCGGCCCTGACCAAACTGCAACAAAAAATAGCCAGGAATTGTGGCAGGCGCCTGTGGTCCCAGCAACTTGGGAGGCTGAGGCAAGAGAATCGCCTAAGTCCAAGAGCTCTGGAGCTTGCTGTGAGCTGTGACTCCACAGCACTATACCAAGAGCGACAAAATGAGACTCTGTCTCAAGAAAAAAAAAAAATCTGGTCTCAGGGCCTATGGCTCAAGCAGCTAAGGTACCAGCCATGTACACCTGAGCTGGGGGGTTCAAATCCAGCCTGGGCCTGCCAAACAACAATGATGGCTGCAACCAAAAATTGGCTGGGCGTTGTGGCAGGCGCCTGTAGTCCAGCTAGTTGGAAAGAGGCAGGAGACTCGCTTGAACCCTAGAACTGGAGGCTGCTGTGAGCTGTGATGCCACATCATCTATCCAGGGCGACAGCTTGAGGCTCTGTCTCAAAAAAAAAAAAAAAAATCTGGGAGGAGAGGAAAAATCCATTAAAAAAAAAAAATCTCTTCTGGCCATAGTGGCTTATGCTTGTAATCTTAGCATTTTGGAAGGCCAAGGCAGATCACTTGAGGTAAGGATTTGGAGACTAGCCTGAGCGAGAGACCTAGTCTCTACAAAAAATAGAATAATTAGCCAGATGTGGTATTGTGTGCCGATGGTCCCAACTACTCAGGAGACAGAGACAGGCAGATCATCTGAGCCCAGGAATTAAAGTATGTAGTGTGCTAGATAACAAGGCCCCACTCTAGCCTGGGGCAACAGAACAAAACTCTCACAGAAAGCCCCCTCAAAACAACAATGGAGTACTTTTTCCTCCTTATCCATCACTGTGATAGTGAAAATATGAGTGAAAAGAGGCTCTCCTGGGCAGCAACTGTGGCTCCATGGGTAGGGTGCTGGCTCTATATACCAAGGGTGGCGGGTTCAAACCTGGACCCAGCCAAACTGCAACAAAAATATAGCTGGGGGCTCGGTGCCTGTGGCTCAATGGGCTAAGGCACCAGCCACGTACGCCTGAGCTGGCGGGTTCGAATCCAGCCCGGGCCTGCCAAACAACGATGGCTGCAACCAAAAAATGGTCGGTCATTGTGGCGGGTGCCTATAGTCCCAGCTACTTGGGAGGCAGAGGGAAGAGACTCGCTTGAGCCCAGGAATTGGAGGTTGCTGTGAGCTGTGATGCCACAGCACTCTATCCAAGGTGACAGTTTGAGGCTCTGTCTCAAAAAAAAAAAAATATATATATATATATAGCTGGGTATTGTGGCAGGCGCCAATAGTCCCAGCTACTCGAGAGGCTGAGGCAAGAGAAACACCTAAGCCCAGGAGTTGGAGGTTGCTGTGAGCTGTGATGCTGCAGCACTCTACTGAGGGCAATAAAAGTGAGACTCTGTCTCTTAAAAAAAAAAGTAGCTGGGCGTTGTGCCAGGCGCCTGTAGTCTCAGCTACTCGGGAGGCTGAGGCAAAAGAATCGCCTAAGCCCAGGAGCTGGAGATTGCTGTGAGCTGTGTGACGCCACGGCAGTCTGCCAAGGGTGATAAAGTGAGACTCTGTCTCTACAAAAAAAAAAAAAAAAAAAAGAGGCTCTCCTACATTTATGGCTGATAGCAAGACACACTGGCATAATCCCTCAAGGGGATAATATGTATCAAAATTATAAATGCAATCTACCCTTTGATCCAGTAATTGTACTTCTAAGAATCTTGCACACATGTCTACATACACGCAAAAGGACATTACTAAGACATTATTTGTAATAGCAAAAGACTGGAAACAATCTGTATATCCACCAACAATGAACTGGTTCAATTATGTACCAATAAAATGGAAGGCTATAAAAAAGATGAACTGTTCTACATATTGATATGGAAAGATATCTGACACATATTGTTAAGTGAAAAACCAAATGTATAATACATTATACATCCATTATTTAAGTAAAAGGGGGTATGTATAACATATAGGTACTTTTTTTTTTTTTTTTAGAGACAGAGTCTCACTTTATCGCCCTCGGTAGAGTGCAGTGGCGTCACACAGCTCACAGCAACCTCCAATTCCTGGGCCCAGGCGATTCTCTTGCCTCAGCCTCCCAAGTAACTGGGACTATAGGCGCCAGCCACAACGCCTGGCTATTTTTTTGTTGCAGCTTGGCTGGGGCTGGGTTTGAACCCACAACCCTTGGTATATGGGGCCAGAGCCCTACTCCCTGAGCCACAGGCACCGCCCAGGTACTTATTTATATAACTATCTAAATTAAGGATTTTGAAACTTATAAAATGGGCTCAGCGCCTGTGGCTCAATGGGCTAAGGCACCAGCCATGTACACCTGAGCTGGCGGGTTTGACTCAGCCCGTGCCCGCCAAACAACAATGACGGCTGCAACCAAAAAATGGCCGGGCGTGTGGCAGGCGCCTGTAGTCCCAGTTACTTGGGAGGCGGAGGCAAGAGACTCACTTAAGCCCAGGAATTGGAGGTTGCTATGAGCTGTGATGCCACAGCACTCTATCCAGGGTGACAGGTTGAGGCTCTGTCTCAAAAAAAAAAAAAAAAAAAAACTTATAAATGTACTACCTATGAGTAGCTAAAGTACAAGAATAGGACACTTTTTACTATAGAGTCTTTTACACTTTATTTTTGAACCATGTGAATTTATTACCTGTTCAAAAATTTATTTTTAAAAAAGCATTAAATAGGGCAGTGCCTGTGGCTCAGTGAGTGGGGCGCTGGCCCCATATACCGAGGGTGGCAGGTTCAAACCTGGCCCTGGCCGAACTGCAACAAAAAAATACTGGGCGTTGTGGCGGGTGCCTGTAGTCCCAGCTACTTGGGTGGTTGAGGCAAGAGAATTGCCTAAGCCCAGGAAATGGAGGTTGCTATGAGCTGTGTTACGCCATAGGGCTCTACCGAGGGTGATTGAGACTGTCTCTACAAAAAAATTAAGAAAAAAAAGCATTAAATAAATAACTTATTGCAATATTAAGTGGCAAAGTTAGTATCCAATGTGGGTATCAAATTTATGTTTAAACACTATTTTGCAATGTCCACTAAAATAGGGAATTTTAATTCAAACTCTTTTCAACTTACCTATTCCTGTGATCTCTTTTTTGATCAGTTGTAACTCCATATGTTGTATTTTTATTCTTACTAATAAAAAGTAAATTTTTCCAACAATCACATCCTTTAAATGATACCTGTTGGGAAAAAATATATCTCACTCAGTATCAGTTTAAACAAAAAGTGTAAAATATGCCCTGAAAGACTCTGAAAGCTATCTTTAGTATAATTATATTTAAAAATACTATTTTTGACTAGTCACAATGCCTAATGTCCCTTTTTTCAAAAATATTCTTAATTTTCACTATAAAATAAGAACTGAAACTTGACTATCAGTATATCTCAGAGGGAATAGTCTGATTAATTGCTGGTCCCACTTAGATGTTAACTAGTTTCTAGAGAACCTAAGTACTTACTGGAAAATCAAAATTTTCCATTAAGAAATACTTATTTGGAGGCCAAGCATGGTGGTTCACGCCTGTAATCCTAGCAGTCTAGGATTAGGCAGGTGGATTGCTCGAGCTTAGGAGTTTGAGACCAGCCTGAGTAAAAGCAAGACCCCATCTCTAAAAATAGTTGGGCACTGTGGCAGTCGCCTATAGTCCTAGCTACTCAGGAGGCTGAGACAAGAGAATCACTTGAGCCTAAAAGTTTGAGGCTGCTGGCTTGGCGCCCCTGGCTCAACGGGCTAAGGCGCCAGCCATGTACACCTGAGCTGGCGGGTTCAAATCTAGCCTGGACCCACCAAACAATAATGACAGCTGCAACCAAAAAATGGCCGGGCGTTGTGGCAGGCGCCTGTGGTCCCAGCTACATGGGAGGTGGAGGCAAGAGACTCTCTTGAGCCCAGGAATTGAAGGTTGCTGTGAGCTGTAATGCCATAGCACTCTATCCAGGGTGACAGCTTGAGGCTCTGTCTCAAAAAAAAAAAAAGTTTGAGGCTGCTGTGAGCTAGGATGCTATGGCATTCTATCCAGGGTAACAGAGACAGACTCTGTCTCAAAAAAAAAAAGAAAAAGAAAAGAAATACTTATTTGGTATATAAAGACATTTTTCAACATTAAAAGCTTTACATGACAGTTTAGTATTATTATTCGAAGTGGAAGATTTGTTCAGCTAACATAAATCATCTGACTACAAAGAGATTAATAGGGGCTACAACCATAGATTGAATTTGGTATTGTAATATTTAATAAACAAAGACTGCTTCCAGGTACTTTGAAATGATGCGGTAATAAACCAGGGAATCCCTACAATATCTAGAGGAACTTCTAGCCTTCTCCCAGGTTTGGATCTCAAAAAAATATCCTAAGAGTTGATTAACACAACTATGTTAGTCTAAAGAGTGGCTTCAGTGGCAAGTTTTAGGGTCCAAGCTATCTGACAATTTATCAACAATATAATTTTAAGACTGATTGCTTAATGTATCACACATCCAGTGATATAAACCTAGAAGTGACAACTAATTTATTAATTTATTTTTATTTATTTTTTTATTGAGACAGAATCTCTCCCTCCATAGAGTGCCGTGGCGTTAACAGCTCACAGCAACCTCAAACTCTTGGGCTTAAGTGATTCTCTTGCCTCAGCCTCCCAAGTAGTTGGGGTTACAAGCACCCGCCACAACACCCGGATATATTTTGGCTGTAGTTGTCATTGTTGTTTAGCAGGCCCAGGATGGGCTCAAACCTGCCAGCCTCGATTATGTGGCTAGTGCCCTACTCATGGGCTCCAAGCCAGAAGTGACAGCTAATTAAAAAATCATATGACATTTAACAAAGATATCTGTGCCAGAATGCTTATTGCAGCCCAATTCATAATTGCTAAGTCATGGAAGAAGCCCAAGTGCCCACTGACCCATGAATGGATTAATAAATTGTGGTATATGTACACCATGGAATATTATGCAGCCTTAAAAAAAGATGGAGATGGCTCGGCACCTGTGGCTCAATGGGCTAAGGTGCCAGCCACGTACACCGGAGCTGGCGGGTTCAAATCCAGCCTGGGCCTGCCAAACAACAATGACGGCTGTAACCAAAAAATGTCTGGGCATTGTGTAGGCGCCTATAGTCCCAGCTACTTGGGAGGCAGAGGCAGGAGACTCGCTTAAGCCCAGGAATTGGAGGCTGCTATGAGCTGTGATGCCACGGCACTCTATCCAGGGTGACAGCTTGAGGCTCTGTCTCAAAAAAAAAAAAAAAAAAAAAAAGATGGAGACTTTACTTCTTTCATGTTTACATGGACGGAGCTGGAACATATTCTTCTTAGCAAAGTACCTCAAGAATAGAAGAAAAAGTATCCAATGTACTCAGCCCTACTATAGAACCAATTTATAGCTTTCATATGAAAGCTATAACCCAACTATAGCTCAAGAAGAAGGGTAAAGAGGAGAGGGAAGGAAGGGAAGGGGGAGGAGAAGTGGAGGGAGGGTAATTGGTGGGACCACACCTATGGTACATTTTAACATTTTACGAGGGTACATGTTAAATTTACTAAGTATAGAATATAAATGTCTTAACACAATAACTAAGAAAATACGGTGAAGGCTATGTTAACCGGTTTTATGAAAATATTTCAAATGGTATATAAAACCAGCACATTGTACCCCATGATTGCATTAATGTACACAGCTATGATATAATAAAAAAAAAAAATCACATAATGGAAGAACGTGTAGAAAGGGAATAATACAGGTATATCTATTTCTTTAATTAAATAAAGTTTAGTGAAAAAATAAGGGGAAAACCTACTAATTTAAAGAGATTTAAGAGCCAAACAACCAAATACCTGTCTGGATACTGGTTTGAACAAATCATGTGAAAAAAAGAGAAGTACCTGTGAGATGATTAGGGAAATATGAACACTAATATTCGAAGATAGCAAGGAATTATTAATATTTTTAGATATAGTATAATTATATTTAAAATGTACACAATTTTTTATTTTTAAAAACATTTTTGGGGTGGCACCTGTGGCTCCAGGAGTAGGGCACCAGCCCCATATACTGCAAGTGGCGGGTTCAAACCTGGCCTCTGCCGAACTGCAAAACAGAAAAATAGCCAGGTATTGTGGCAGGCGCCTATAGTCCCAGCTACTCAGGAGACTGAGGCAAGGGAATCGCCTAAGCCCAGGAGCTGGAGGTTGCCGTGAGCTGTGTGACACCACGGCACTCTACCATGGGTCATAAAGTGAAACTCTGTCTCTACAAAAAAAAATAAACAAATAAATAAAGCTTTTGTTAGCTCAGAGATTCTGTTGGGGGCATACGAACATTAATGTCAATTCTATCCTTACTCTAACTCAATTTATAAATACCTGAAAACTTCAGTTTTTAATTTTCCCTGAATATTTATCTGTGAAAGATACTTACTTTGATTTATTATATTCAAATTCTATATGTAGACAATCTTCAATGCCCACTTCCATCTTAATAGAGTTGTTAACATCCGGATAGGTGGCAAGCTGGTGAACAATAAGATCATATTCTTTTACCAAGTCTGTCAGTCTTCTTACTATTGTCACCTTAAGAAAATACCTACGAAGTGAAGAGGATGAGTTAAATCTTCCATGATAAATTTTAGTGTTTTCAATGAGAAAACATTAACTGCAACTCAGGTTTTTCCTTCTCACTGGAACTCCTTGGGATCAACTTTTCATTATTTCATAAAGGAGTTTTTTTTTTTTTTTTTTGGAGACCAAGTCTCAAGTTGTCACCCTGGGTAGAGTGCCGTAGCATCACAGCTCACAGCAACCTCCAATTCCTTGGCTCAAGCGAGTCTCCTGCCTCCGCCTCCCAAGTAGCTGGGACTACAGGCGTCCACCACAACGCCTAGTCACTTTTTGGTTGCAGCCATCATTGTTGTTTGGCGGACCTGGGCTGGATTCGAACCTGCCAGCTCAGGTGTATGTGGCTGGCGCCTTAGCCCGTTGAGCCACAGGCGCCGAGCCTCATAAAGGAGTTTTAATCTTTTGTAAATGCTCCCAACATGAAAAAAATACAAAGTTTAATTTTAAGAATAGTGCATTTTTCACATGAGTTTAGAGAGCTTGTCACCAAGCCTGCTTGAAGAAATCTCTCCAGATAACTTTTCTTTTTAATTTCTATCTAGTTGGCTCGGCACCTCTGGCTCAACGGGCTAAGGCGCTAACCACGTACACCTGAGCTGGCGGGTTCGAATCCAGCCCGGGCCCGCCAAACAACAATGACGGCTGCAACCAAAAAATGGCCGGGCGCCTGTGTTCCCAGCTACTTGGGAGGCGGAGGCAGGAGACTCGCTTGAGCCCAGGAATTGGAGGTTGCTGTGAGCTGTGATGCCATAGCACTCTATCCAGGGTGACAGCTCGAGGGTCTGTCTCAAAAAAAAAAAAAAAAAATTTCTATCTAGTTAAGGCACTGCTGTTTGGAATCTGAGCTATCAAACCAGTTCTAGCTAGATAACCCAAGTTAAGGAGAAGAGGATCTCAGACCTGATACATTCAAAATAATATTTTCAGTTGCCCTGGAATCAGGCATCCCTGGCTTCCTGCAAGAAAACATTGGACTGAGAACTTAGAAAACTGGGTTTCTACTCTAGTTCTGCTACACAAGCCAGATAGACTCTTTGGGTCTCCACATCACTTCTTAATCATATACTGAATGAGGTTAGTGTTTGCAATGACATTAACTGTATTACATGACAAATGAAGTACCTCAGGGACAATTTACACAAGGGAAGTGTATGATTACAATTTCTCATAAGGGGTTCTCTAAATTCACAATGTAGATGGCTCCAATTACTTCAGATCAGCATTAGCTAGACAAAATATGTGACAGAATTTTAAGTATTTTAAGTCTTCTAAACCAGAATTATAATTAGAAGTTTGAATAAATATCAATAGTAGCCATTACTTTCTGGTTTTAACTCTGCTTATAGTTTCTTTTTTCCTTTTTTTCCCCAGAGACAGAGTCTGGCTCTGTCTCCTAAGCTGGAGAACAGGGGTATGATCATAGCTCACTGCAGCCTCAAACTTCTGGGCTCAAGTGATCCTCCTGTCTCAACCTACTGAGTAGCTGGGACTACAGGTGTATGCCATTAAGCCTGGCTAACTTTTTTTTCTTAATCTTTTATAAAGATGGGGTTTTGCTATGTTACACAAGCTACATTTACAGTTTCTGATACACGTGTATTCATACCTCAAGCGGACATTGGCACCGATGTAAGATTCATATGGCTTTTCAACTTGCATAAATTCAAAATCATAACTTCTGCTCTGAGTCAGTTCTCCAGGTAGGGCTAGTTCTTTCACTAGGTTTACAAATTCATGAGTATTACTCTTGTCATTGAAAAGTTCTAAGACATTTAAAAAAAGCAAAAAGAACAATTACAATTA
Organism: Arctocebus calabarensis; assembly: GCA_963573935.1. Taxonomy (NCBI): domain Eukaryota; kingdom Metazoa; phylum Chordata; class Mammalia; order Primates; family Lorisidae; genus Arctocebus; species Arctocebus calabarensis. The sequence goes on from CAUYON010081395.1 coordinate 20,550, forward strand.
ATAGCCATTTCAATAAAACCTAAGCTTCTATTTGCAAAGCAAATAATTTTTGCCAAAAGATTTGCTAGATTTATCTCTACTTTAAGAAACTAGAGCTATGTTCTAAATATTGTTATTTTTCTCATTATTACTATACTCCATGTAAAGCATAAAAAATTCAATTAGCATAGCACAATGAAAATTTTTATTAAAAATGAGTTCATTCCTTTGATCAAAATGAACCTGTACAATCTTATGCAGGAGATGTAAATAAATATGCCTATATTCTAGTTTCTAAGTTTTACAGTAAAACTTAGAATGCTTGATTAAAATCTAATTATGTAGACAGTATTATAAAGACATTTTTTTGTTTCTCTTTTCTGAATCTACAGTGCCAAAAGATTTACATACAGTTTAACACCCTGCTAAATCAAGCACATTTCTGAAGTACACATATGGAAATGTGTACAAGTTGATCTAAGTCAAGAAGAAATTACACTTTTCTTCTAGGGTGAGGCTGGCTACAGTTATATGCTAGATTAGGAAAACAATGGCGTGGATAATTAGAAAATGAAGGATGAAGGTGAGGCAGATAATTAATTATAAGGGTGGTGAAAAATATAGACAGATGGAAATTTCAGTAAGTCAACTAATTTACTCGAATTATTTTTCAAGGCTGGCAGTTTACTTAACTCCTTTCATTTTCAGTAATGAAGTCCGATAACAAAGGCAGGATAAGTCAAATATTTAATACAAGTAAAAGAAACATGATTTAATATATTTATAAAATAAGTCCTCTCTTTAATTATGCACAATCAATTCCTTCCTTCCACAAAGCTAAACTCTAATCATTTAAGTGCCAAATCCAACCATCTTCAAACTCAGTTAGCAAAGAAAAAAAAGTAATACTATTTTAAGACTCACCAATTTGACCTACAAATTCAATTCTAATTCCTTGGTGCTCTAGCCTCTTTCCAGGTTGCTTAAAGGCTATGTTTACCTGCCAAAACATGAAATTATAAGAGATGTTAACAATCCTTTGAGTGGGCTTACTAGTAGATTCCTTCTAGATTAATTCTATCTATAAGTATTTCAAGTATTCATTTATGAAGTTTCAGACACCACCATACATGTACTTAAAACAGGATGATGTTCCAACACCAAAGAAACTATAATTTATTCATACACAAGTACTAATAAACCTATTCTTTACATATACACTTAAAGTATCTTGTTTTGTCTTTATAGCTAAAGAAGTATAAGAAGACTCAGAGAAAAAAGCTTCAGCTGGCTTGGCACCTGTAGCTCAAACGGCTAGCACTGGAGCTGGCAAGTTCAAATCCAGTCTGGCACGCCAAACAACAATGACAACTACAACCAAAAAAAGAGCCAGGCATTGTGATAGGTGCCTGTAGTCCCAGCTACTTGGGAGGCTGAGGCAACAGAATCGCTTGAGCCCAAGAGTTTGAGGTTGCTATGAGCTGTGACGCCACAGGACTCTCTCTACTCTGTCTCAAGAAAAAAAAAGAGAAAGAGAAAACCTTCCACCATTCATATGTATTTTTCTGGTCAAATAATTCTATGACTGATAACCACGTTTTGATGTGAAGTGACCACTAATACCAAGAATTGACTTTAAAACAGACACAATTCCAGGATATTTATTATTATTTTTTTGTTTGTTTGTTTGTTTTTTGAGACAGAGCCTCAAGCTGTTGCCCAGGGTAGAGTGTCGTGGCATTACAGCTCACAGCAACCTCCAATTCCTGGGCTCAAGCGAGTCTCCTGCCTCTGCCTCCCAAGTAGCCGGGACTACAGGCACCCGCCACAACGCCTGGCTATTTTTGTTTGGGTTGCAGCCGTCATTGTTGGTTGGTGGGCCCAGGCTGGATTCGAACCTGCCAGCTCAGGTTTACATGGCTGGCGCCTTAGCCCGCTGAGCCACAGGCGCCGAGCCTATTATTATTATTATTTTTTTTTTTTTGTAGAGACAGAGTCTTATTTTATCGCCCTCAGCAAAGTGCCGTGGCGTTGCAGCTCATAGAAACCTCTAACTCCTGGGCTTAGGCGATTCTCTTGCCTCAGCCTCTCAAGTTACCAGAACTACAGGTGCCTGCCACAACGCCCAGCTATTTGTTGTTGTTGTTGTTGTTGTTGTTGCAGCAGTTTGGTCGGGGATGGGTTTGAACCCGCCACCCTTGGTACATGGGGCTGGCCCCCTACTCTGAGCCACAGGTACCACCCAATTCCAGGACATTTAAATCAAACAACCCTAACATCCACATAGTCAGATCTATACTATGGAAAATGCACATAAATCTATGGGTCAAATCATAGATTTATACCTCAGGTATGATTTTAAGTTTTTGGTAACCAAGAATATATTGTTTTAATTCCTAATCTTAAAAGCAATGCTTATTGCCCTAAATCTGTTATTTGTCCTAAAAACAAAATGTCTAAAGATTTTAATTGAGTATGATTTTTATCTTATATACTTCTGAAGTAAAATACATAATCTCAAAATCCCTAAGTTCATCTGCCAATGGAAACCTTTCTTTTATAACTTTTAAATTTGAAAAAAGTATCTCCCAATTATATATCTCTTCTATATCTTCCACATCTTATAATCAACATAAGTTACTTACTGCCTTCAAAATACCTCAGAAAAAGAAGTAAATAAACTGGTATATCATATGATGGAATATTATGAAAAGTTTAAAAATAATAATGTCAAAGAATTTTTAATGAAGATGTGCATATGTTACATGAAAGAAACATAGCCAAATTGCATACAAGTATATGCCAATTATATTTTTTGCAACTATAGAAAGGAAATACTCTTAATAACAGTTATTTCTCAAATGCATAATTATGGGTAATTTTAGTTTTTTTCTTTGTTATTTTCAAGTTGCTTTTTATTTTTCGCAGTAGGCAAATAATACTATAAAAGTTAGAAAATTATTTAAGAAAAAAAGGTAGTACTTAGACAAGCTTCATATACACTGAGAGTTTTAGGTTTGAACCACACATAATAAAATAAGCATAATCTCAGCTGCTTCATAAACCAGGCAGTAATTAGAGCTATTCTCTAATTTGTACCAATAGAGCAAACAGAAAAAGTTGAAACAGAGTCTCACTTTATCGCCCTTGGTAGAGTACTGTGCCGTCACAGCTCACAGCAACCTCCAGCTCTTGGGCTTAAATGATTCTCTTGCCTCAGCTTCCCAAGTAGCTGGGACTACAGGCACCCACCACAATGCCTGGCTATCTTTTGTTGCAGTTTGGCTGGGGCCAGGTTCAAATCCGCCACCCTAGGTACATGAGGCCGGCACCCTACTCACTGAGCCACAGGCGCCACCCAGAAAAAAGTATATTTTTTAAAATGTCTTTTTGGGAGCAATTTTTGAGAATGGTTTGGCCATCCACACCATAAAGGTAGAAATACAAAGTTATTCAGTTTTCCTACCAAACTGCATGAACTATGAAGTTTTCCTTATTTCCCACTGATTTTAAAACACAGTTGCTTTAAAGCCTAATGCAAGCAATTCTGCAATCTGAAGAACACCAAAATTTGATGGCATAATTAAGCATTTTGGTTTAAAAGTTATTCTACAAGGGAGAATGAAACCAACTACCATGGTAAACTGGGTCAAGAAAATCAACACCAGGCAGGGAAACAGTGTAACTCCTGTAATCCTAGCAGGCTGGAAGGCTGAGGCAGGATGGCTTGAGGTCAGGAGTTCAGAGTTTAAAACCAGCCTGAGCAAAAGTGAGATCCCTCTTTCTAAAGACAGAAAAACTAGCTGGGTGTGGAAGATCACTTGAGCTGAAGAGGCTGAGGTTGCAGTGAGTTTTGACAACATCACTGCACTCTGTCTCAAAGAGAAAAATAGAAGAATCTTAACACCAATTCAGTTGAATAATACTTTTGTAACTTTTTATGATGTAATTTCAAACTTACAAAAAAGTTGCAAGAACAATCAATACAAGGAAAATCCCACATAACCTAGATTGCCATGTTTATGTTTTGCTCTGTCTGCTTTAACACCATCTGTCTACTTATGTGTATACATATATACACCACCTTTTTTCCCCACAACCAAGAATAAGTTTGAGACATCATGCCCTATCACTCCTAAACACTTCATGTATATTTCTTAAGAAAATGAACATTCTTCTACATAATTATACAACAACCAAAATTAAGAAAGTTAACATCCTATGGTCTGCATTCAAATTCCATCAATTGTTCCCAATAATGTACTATATACCCTCCTCTCCAGGATCACATATGTATGGTTGTGATGTCTCTTTAGTCCTTTAATGTAGAACATTCCTCAATCACTGCCTTTCTTGACCTTGATTTTTTTAAGAATAGCTATCAGGGCTGAGTGTGGCAGCTCTTGCCTGTAATCCTAGCACTTTGGGAGGCCCAAGTAGGAGGACTGCTTGAGGCCAGGAGTTCCAGACCAGACTGAGCAACATGGTGAGACCTCCATCTCTACCAAAAATAGAAAAACTAGGCAGGCAGGGTGACATGCACCTGTAGTCTCACCTACTTAGGAGACTGAGGCAGGAAGATCATTTGAGACCAGAAGTTTGAAGCTGCAGAGAACTATAACAATGCCTATGGCACTAGCCTGGGCAACACAGTAAGACCCTGTCCTGATTAAGGAATTATAATTAATGAACCCTTCCCTCCAAACAATTCCCAGATAAATCACTAATCAAAATTTTCACAATTCCAACAAACAAGTATGCCTCAATATTTAATTAACCACAGCCAATAAGAGTCAATTACTCACAAGGTACAAGAATATATAAGCTTTAATTTTTAAAAGGGGGACCTAAGTAAGATATAGTCTTAGAGAACATAAAAAATTTAAGACACAGTCCAATTTAACTAGATTTAAGGAAGACTGGTCACTTGACATAAACCAAAGAGTAAATACTCTTAAGTAAGGATAAAAGGAACCTGAGTAACTCAGTTTTAGGAATTTCCTTATTAAGGCTGGGTGTGGTGCTCATACTTGTAATCCTAGTATTCTGGAAGGCCAAGATGGGTGGACTGCTTTAGCTCAGAAGGCGTTCAAGACCAACCAGAGCAAGACCCCATTTTTACTAAAAATAGAAAAATTAACTGAGTGTTATGGTAGAGGCCTGTAGTCCCAGCTACGTGGGAAGATGAGACAAGATCTCTAGCAGGTTACAGGCTAAGAGAGGAGGATCCCTTGAACCCAGGAGTCTGAGGTTGCTGGGAGCTAGGCTGACATCATAGCACTCCAGCCAGGGCAATAAAGTTAGGCTCTGTCTCAAAAAAAAAAAAAAAAAAATTCCCTATAACCTGAGTATTTCCAGCAGTCTCAAGGAATACTTCAAAAACACTCCCAAAACCTTTTTTGCCAGATGGCAGCTACTTTTAACCTTTAAAAGTATATGCCACCAAGTAGGCCAGGACAATTCAATGGGGAAGAAATAATGTTTTCAACAAAAAGTTCTGAAACACTGGCTCGGCACCTGTGGCTCAACGGGCTAAGGCGCCAGCCATGTACACCTGAGCTGGCGGGTTTGAATCCAGCCTGGGCCCGCCAAACAACAATGATGGCTGCAACCAAAAAATGGCCGGGTGTTGTGGCGGGCGCCTGTAGTCCTAGCTACTTGGGAAGTGGAAGCAGGAGACTCTCTTGAGTCCAGGAATTGGAGGTTGCTGTGAGCTGCACACTCTATCCAGGGTAGAGTTTGCACTCTGTCTAAAAATAATAATAATAAATTGGACTTCATCACAACTGAAAATTTTTTTTTTTTTTTTTGAGACAGAGCCTCAAGCTGTCACCCTAGATGGAGTGCTGTGGCATCTCAGCTCACAGCAACCTCCAATTCCTGGGCTCAAGTGAGTCTCTTGCCTCTCCCTCCCAGGTAGCTGGGACTACGGGCACCCGCCACAACGCCTGGCCATTTTTTGGTTGCAGCCGTCATTGTTGTTTGGCAGGCCCAGGCTGGATTCGAACCCTCCAGCTCAGATGTACGTGGCTGGCGTCTTAGCCCGTTGAGCCACAGGTGCCGAGCCAACAACTGAAAACTTTTTGCTGCAAAAGATACCATCAAGTAAGTGAAAAGGGGCCTGGCACAGTGGCTCACACCCTTAATTCTAGCACTGAAGGAGTAGCAGGCAGGAAAATTGCTTGAGGCCAGGAGTTTGAGACCAGCCTGAGCAAGAGCAAGACCCTGTCTCTACAAAAAAAGCAGAAAAGTTATCCAAGCATGGCAGGCACCTGCAATACCAGCTACGTGAGAAGCAGAGGCAAGAGCAGAGGTCCTCAAACTATGGCCCACGGGCCACATGTGAAGACATTTATCTATTATTGGTTGCATTCCCAAACAAAACATGTGTAGATTCACTGGAAAAGTTGCAAAAGGAGTTCCAGTTTAGATTTAAAGAGCTTTGTCTCCCTGAACAGGACATACGGCTTTTCCGTAACCCATTTTCTACTGACATTGGAAATGTGGAGGTCAGTCCCTGAAGTCGCTGCCCCTGCCGCCCCTCTGACAGCTGTTCCGGTGCTACCTCAGGCTGGCATCTCAGGCAGGTGGGAGTCCGGCACTGATGGGTGCAGCGGGGTGTCCAAGCACTTCTGTGGCTCTGGCTCTGGATCTGCGCCATGGCAGTGGCTTTCTGGCTTCTCCATGGGGCTGGCCTGTGGCGCCCGGATGCTTTAAGAACGTTTCTACAGTTGCTCAGAGGACACACGCAGTGAGATTCAGAATTCCTGGAGAATTGCCTTTGTGAGAAGCTGGAAGTATTTCTTTAAATTCCTTCTCTTAGTTTTTCACAGAAACATCAAGAAACTATGAACAACATTAGTAATGAAGAGTTTGACTGCCACTTGCTTGATGAAGGTTTTACTGGCAAGGACATTCTGGACCAAAAAATCAATAAAGTTTCCTCTTCTGATGCTAAGGATGCCTTCTATGTAGCAGACCTTGGAGATGTTCTGAAGAAACACCAAAGATAGCAGCTAAAAGCTCTTCCTTGTGTCACTCCCTTTTATGCAGTCAAATGTAATGACAGTAGAGCCATTGTGAAGACCCTCGCTGCCACTGGGACAGGATTTGACTGTGCTAGCAAGACTGAAATACAATTGCTGCAAAGTCTCAGGGTGCCTCTATGCAAATCCTTATAAACAAGTGTCTGAAATTAAGTACGCTGCCAATAATGGAGTCCAGATGATGACTTTTAACAGTGAAGTTGAGTTGATGAAAGTTTTGCCAGAGCACATCCAAAGGCCAAGTTGGTTTTGCAGATTGCCACTGATGATTCCAAAGCAGTCTATGGATTCAGTGTTAAATTTGGTGCCACACTCAAAACCAGCAGACTTCTTTTGCAATGGGCAAAAGAGCTAAATATTGATGTCATTGGTGTCAGCTTCCACGTAGGAAGTGGCTGTACTGATCCTGAGACCTTCGTGCAGGCAATCTTTGATGCCTCCTGTGTCTTTGACATGGGAACTGAGGTTGGTTTCAGCATATACCTGCTTGATACTGGTGGTGGCTTTCCTGAATCTGAGGATGTGAAGCTTAAATTTGAAGAGATCACTGGTGTAATCAACCTAGCACTGGACAAGTACTTTCCATCAGACTCTGGAGTGAGAATCATAGCTGAGTCAGGCAGATATTATGTTGCATCAGCCTTCACACTTGGCAGTTAATATCATTGCCAAAAAAATTATATTAAAGGAACAGATAGGCTCTAATGATGAAGATGAGTCCATTGAACAAACCTTTATGTATTACATCAGTGATGGAGTATATGGATTGTTTAAATGCATCCTTTATGATCGTGCTCATGTAAAGCCTCATGCAAAAGAGACCTAAACCAGATGAGAAGTATTATTCATCCAGCATATGGGGACCAACATGTGATGGCCTTGACCAGATAGTTGAGTGCTGTGACCTGCCAGAAATGCATGTGGGTGATTGGATGCTCTTTGAAAATATGGGTGCTTACACCGTACCTGCTGCTTCTACT
>CAUYON010081397.1:0-15017 GCA_963573935.1 Arctocebus calabarensis
TCGCTTGAGCCCAGGAATTGGAGGTTGCTGTGAGCTGTGCTGCCACAACACTCTATCCAGGGTGACAGCTTGAGGCTCTGTCTCAAAAAAATAAATAAATAAATAAAAAATAAAACTACTGCTCATAATACAGCAGAACATCTGTAAGTTGACCAGTAAAGGAGTGTAATAAACTGGTCAACACGAGAGTGGTCAACATAAGGAAGTAGGCCTACTGTGCTGACATATATGAGGTGCATGTTCAGTCTATGAAAATGGGTCACCCCAAGGAGTGGTCAGCATAGGGAGAGCGTCAGCTGGGGAGGTTCTTCTGTAGTCACAACAGGACGATGGCCGATGTTTACAATGGGATGCTCACTGCTTATCCTGACCCTCCATGACAATAAAATCCTTCTGATTTTCTTCTTTCTGGGCAACTCTTCCTCATCTATCAAATGCCCCAACATCAGATTTCTCAGGATTCAGTTTCAGACCTCGTCTCTTGGTCAACATAGCAGAATGTCTTGGCAGTTACCACGAAGTCTCAAACTATAAGAAAAGAGGGAGCAATAGGGGTTCAAGATGTTAGTTGCACTTGCTGAAGAGGAGTGGACCTGGTCACTCACCTACAGGTGATGCCTCTTTTGTTTTAAAGTACAAATTAAGGGGGGAGGGGGTCTCGTTCAAATGCAGATTCTGAGTCAGTGAGGCTAAAGTTCTTTTTTTTTTTTTTTTTTTTTTTGTAGAGACACAGTCTCACGTTATCACCCAGGGTAGAGTGCCGTGGCGTCACACAGCACCCAGCAACCACCAGCATTTGGGCTCAAGCGATTCTCTTGCCCCAGCCTCCCTAGTAGCTGGGACTACAGGCGCCCGCCACAGCGCCCGGCTATTTTCTTGTTCTGCAGTTCGGCCGAGGCCGGGCTTGAACCCACCACCTTTGGTGTATGGGGCCAGCGCCCTACTCGCTGAGCCACAGGAGCCGCCCTATGTCTTTATACTTAAAATGGATTTCTTATAAATAGCATACGGGGTCTGAAATTAAGTTTGAGAACTCATCCTAGAAAAGGTATTACTACCTCATTGCTGAGTATCACCATGGTCACCTTCAAAGTACTCCCTTTGGGAAGCTATGTGCTGACACAAGGATCTAGTCCACCCTTCAAAGCAATTTTGAAACTCTTTTTATGGGATGACCCTCTAAGCCATCATCATATGAGGTCTGACAATTACGTCTGTGAACTTGCCACCATGCACTTACGTTGGCAGAACTGCACAAACAACTTGATAAGGCTTCATAACCTTGTTATTTCACAGTCTCACAACTGTGTTCATGTTGACGTGCGGTGGAGTCTCGCTGAGTGGTGTTCACTATTGTTGCGTGTTTTGTGTGCTGGTTCTTCATTTTTTAATCCAACGTGATATTTTTTTTCCTTTTTTGATGTTTCTACCATTTATAATTAATCTGAAGTGAACATATTTAAGTTCCCTGTCTTGCTAATTGCTTCTGATTGAATGCTGCACAGTATGTTTGGAGGAGCAGAGACTGAGGTTATTTGTGTCTAGCAACTTCTGGTAGGCCATTTGCATGAGGAGTTGAGCTAGGTTTACATTTCATTTTACCATTATTACCTTGGGCGCATCACTAGCTTCAAATTCCTTTTTTTTTTTTTTATAGTTAGGGTGGAGGTTGTGATGCTAGATGATTTTCCCTAAATATTGCTGCCCCACTCTCAGCAATTCTTAGTTTACCTGCACCTTGGATGGTGCCTTTCTCTTTATTGTTAGAGGTCATACTCCATCATTTCTGTAATATTTTATGGTTATGCAGATTACTCTTATTCAAGGTGGTAGAGCTGTTCTCTCTTTTTAGTTTATGCTGATGGTTTGTATCATATCTGTTTCTATGGCACATTCTGAGTTGCTTCAGGGATTCATGCTACTTTATAGAAAGCATTTACTCACTCTACATTTAGGAAGCTCTTTCTCCATACTGAGACATTGTGTTAGAGGGCCCAGGTAGATTTACTGCCAGTCACATTCTGTTTACCTCTAAGTCCTAGAGTATTCCTTGCATAAAAAATGATCTTTTTTTCCTAGAGCAGAACTTGGCTTGCTCTTATTTCTATTCTAAAGTTACCATTCTCCACTTCCTCTTTCCTTAGTAGACATTGCTTTTTAATTCTTTCCTCTTACCTTAATATGAGCAACTTGAGTATAATTGTTTTACTTTTTCCAAAATCTAATTATTATGAAGAAATATAATGCAGGTAGACAAAATTAAAGGTAAATCACAAAGATACTAGTAATCTTAGAAAATCCAAAGAATATACTTGCCATCTCAATTTCTTAAAGGTCATAGAGGCAACTATCAGTTTACAGAAGAAATCAATAAAAAAATAACTTTAGGCTTCTAGAAGCCTAACTAAATAGATCTGGTACTTACCTCTTCCATGATGAGGAACTAAGATAGTTAGTAGATAATCACACTTTGAACAGACCAAGTAAAAGAGGATTCAGAATTCAACAGAGAAGTGATGGCAAGCACCAAGAGCAAGGAAGGAGAGAAAATCAATCTGTTTGCTTGGGATGTGCTGGGAGTCTGGAGCTGCTTCCTTGCACAAGGAAAGAGTAAGTGAGAGACCGTCAGTGGTCTATATTCCTGCTGTGTACTCCGACATCCCTAGCCATGGGAGAGTCTCTCAACCCATGACTAACAGAGGCAGCTGCCTGGTGACCACTACTTCTGGGAGAGAGTTCAGAGTGGGTACCATAAATCCTGAATTCCTAAGCAGCTGCCGTTTTGAGAGTGCAGCCCCACTAGGCAGCTTCCTGCCAGGCTGCTGAGGCTGAGGTAGGAGCCACAGACAATGATCCAGCCCCAGCCCCAGCAGAGGGGCAGACCTGAATTTTTATGTACCCTGAAGACATATTTCACTGCCCTAAACCACTGTGAGCTGCTGCTGGCCCAAGGAGTGAGCAAAGCCCACACCCCCAGCTGCCTGACTACAGCTGAACCCAGAGAAGGCAACACCATCCTACTGCCCTATGGTGACAGAGCCACAGTGGAACCACTGCCACCCTCACTTGAGCATTCAACTGGTGGCCTGGGGATCACTAACCCTCACCTACCACAACTGGCATCTGCACATACCATCCATAGTGGGGGATGGCAATGACAGGTCCACCTGGCCCAGTCTCACCCTGCCCCCCAGTATACAAGCACTCTGTCTAGAGGTCTGCAGGTCCCTAAGTCATGTCCACTATTGGTGGCACCTGAGGACTTCTCCCAGTATCTGAGGTCAGGCTCCCTCAACCAGCTCTTACCACCACAGCTGGCACCAACTTACATGCACCACCTGCAGATCTGGGGACTGGTTCACCGAACCTGTCATAGCCACTGCAAAACCTTCGTGGACTGCTCAGGTTCTACCACTGATACTGCCATTTCCTGTGCCATATCACTTGTCCAGTAGTTCAAGAGTCCACTTAACTGACCAACAAACTGCTGTCATTCCCAGCACCCAAACAAAACTACAGGTCAATATCTTGGCGCCCAGGAATCAGCTTCCCTAAACCTGCTAACACTGATACCAGTGTTTGATGTCATGGGGCCCAAGACAGGCATGCTCAGCTCAATTCTACCACCCCTGGGGGCCTGAAGACAGGCCCACTTGGCATTGCAATCCCTAGAAAATTTCAGCAAAGACCCCACTAATAACCATAAGGAAATCACAGAAATCACTGATATAGCATATAGCTAAAGAAAATTGTACAGGATTACACTAATGCATGCACCCAGAATCAAAACTGAAGCACCCTACTCAAAACACCATAGATACATTGTTGGGAAAAAAATCTCCCTTCCCTTATGAAAGCAAATTCAAAAAATTGTGAGAAGTGACAGTTACACATGTCAATGTTAGGACGTATCCATGTAAGGATATTGAAACATGAAAAAATAAGAAAATATGATACCTCTAAAGGAAAACAATAATTCTCCAGCAACAGATCATAATCAAAAAGAAATTTATATAACTAGAAATCAATAACGAGATAAACTTTGAAAATTGTACAAAGACACGGAAATTGAATGACATGGTCCTGAATGACCACTGGGTCAAGGAAGAAATTGAGAAGGAAATTAAAACATCTCTTGAAACAAATGAAAATCTGAACACAAAGTACCTGCACCTGTGAGATACAGGGAATGCAGTGCTAGGAGGGAAGTAGACAGCAATAAAGTCCTAACTCAAAAAAAGCACAAAGTGGAAAGAGTTCAAACAATCTAATGATGCACTTTAAGGAGCTAGAGAAGCAAGCTCAGACCAAAAACAAAATTAGTAGAAGAATAGAAATAATACAGATCATAGCAAAACCAGATGAAATAAAGAGTAAAACATTAATACAGGAGATCAATATAATAAAAGCTGATTTTTTTAAAAGATAAAGAAAATTGTTAAACCACTAGTTAGACTGACTATAAAGAAACAATATAAAAAATGAAAAAGGAGACATTATAATTCAGATCATAGAAATATAAAAGATCATCTGAGACTATTAACAATAACTATACAGCAGTTGTTTTAGAAAACATACAGGGAATGGATAAATTTCTGAACATAAACAACTTACCCAGATTGAATCATTATGAAACAGAAAATCTGAAAGACCAACAATGAGTAATGCAATTGAATTAGTAACAAACGTCTCCCAACAAAGAAAAGTCAAAAAGTGGATGGTTTCATTGTCAAATTGTACCAAACTTTCAAAGAAGAACTAAAAATAATTCCTTCAAAATATCTGAAAATATTTAAGAAAGGGGCATTTTCCTTAGCTCATTCTGCAAGGCCAGAATTACCCTGATACCCAAACCAAAACCAGGTAAGGATGTACAAAAAAAGAAAACTATAGGCCAATATCCCTGATGAACACAAACTAAAACTTTCTCAACAAAATATTAGCCAACCATATCAAATAGAACATTAAAAACAAACAAACAAACCGTATTCATTTATTTCAGGGATGCAAGCATTTTCAACATATAAAAATCAATAAATATGATATCTATTTAACAGAGTGAAACTGAGGAAACATTTATTTTATGTATCTCAACAGATTCATAAGAGGCATTTGATAAAATGTAATATTCCTTAACAAAAACTCTCAAGAAGCTAGACACAGAAGGAATATTCCTCAACAGAATAAACACCTTCCATGACAAACCCACAGCTGAATGGGGAAAAGCTGAAGGCCTTCCCCTAAGAACTGGAACAAGACAAGGCTGTCTACTTTCACCATTCCTATTCAGCATAGTACTGAGGTCTTAACCAGAGCAACCAGGCCAGAGAAAAAAGTCAAAGCCTCCAAATTGGAAAAGAAGAAGAAAAATTATTCCCATTTGTTGCTGATATGATCTTATATCTAGAAAAATTTAATGACTCCAAACAACAAGAAAATAAAAAAACTCTTAGGACTGATAAATTTATTAAAGTTGCAGGATACAAAATCAGCCTACAAAAATCAGGAGCATTTCTGTACACTGATAATGAACTAGATGAGAAAGAAGTCAAGACGATAATCATATTTACAATAGCTACCAAAAAAAAAAAAAAAAGATACCTAGGAATAAATTTAACCACCAAGGTGTTCTGTGGGAAAACTACAAAACGCTGAGTGTGGTAGCCCATGACTGTAGTCCTTACACTCTGGGAAACACAGGCTGGAGGCTCGTTTGATGTCAGGAAGTTGAGACAAGTCTGAGCAACAGCAAGACCCCATCTTTCTACTAAAAGTGGAAAAATTAGCTGGGTGCTGTGGCAGGTGCCTATAGTTCCAGCTACCCAGGAGGCTGAGAATCATTTGAGCTTAGGAATTTGAAGATGCAGTGAGCTATGATGACATCACTATACTCTAGCTGGGGCAACAGAGCAAGACCCTGTCTCCGAAAGAAAAAAAGGCTAAATAAATAAAAATAAAAAATAAAATTAATTTTAGAAGGAAAACTATTAGATACCAATGGGAAACTGAAGAGGACACAAATGAATAGAAAGACATCCTATGTCTGTGGACTGCAAGAATTAATATCATTAAAATGACCATAATGCCTAAAGCAATCTACAGATTCAATGTAATCCTTATCAATACACAACATCACTTTTCATGGAAATAGAAAAAAAACCCTAAATTTTGTATGCCCTCCTCCAGTAGCCAAAGCAATCTTCAGCGAAAAGAACAAAGCTAGAACTTTCTCACTACCTGACTTCAAAATATTATAAGGCTATAATAACCAATCAGCATGTATAAAGCAGATGTCTAGACTAATGGAACACCATAGAGAAGACAGAAATAAATCCACCTATTTAAAGCCAACTGATTTTTGATGAAGTTACCAAGAACATTGGAGAAGGGTCACCCTCTTTCATAAATGCTGTTGGAGAATTGGATATCCATATGCAGATGAATAAAACTGGACCCCTATCTCTCACCATGTGCAAAAATCAATTCAAGAGAGATTAAAGCCTCTTTGCTCACTTGCCCCAGCAAGGGAGGCCTGTTTGCTATCTATGGCAAACACCCTGCTTTGCAATTTTCTTACCCTGTCAACTTACCTTTCTCTTCGTCAACAAACTTTGTTTCACATTTGCCTTAAAAAAATAAGAGAGGAAGATAGATTAAAGACTTAAATGTATGACTTGAAACTATAAAATTACTAGATGAAAGCATAGGGAGAACACTTCAGGACATAGGTCTAAGCAAAGATTATATGGCTGAGACAACAAAAACAAGCAGACAAATGAGACTACATTAAACCAAGAAGCTTCTGCACAGCCGAGAAAATCAACAAAAGAGTGAAGAGTCAATCTACAGAGTGAGATGAAAAATATTGCAAACAATTCATCTGACAAGGGACTAATATTCATAAAATACAAGGAACTCAAACTGTTCAATGTTAAAAAAGAAATTGATCCCTTAAAACTAGACAAAGGACACGAATAGACATTCCTCAAAAGAAGAGACACCAATGACCAGCAGGTAATAAAAAAGTGTTCAATATCACTAATTACCAGAGAAATGCAAATCAAAACTGCAGCAAGATATCCTCTTATCCCAGTTAGAATGACTAATATTAAAAAGACAAAAAACAAAAAACAAATGTTGACAAGGATGTGGTAAAAATGGAACTCTTATGCACTGTAGGAATATAAGCTAGTGCCATCACAATAGAAAACAGTGTGGAGATTTCTCAAAATAACTAAAAATTCCAGCAATCCCACTACTGGGTATTTATCCAAAAGGAAAAAAAATTTCCTCAAATGGATTCCTGCACGCACCTGTTTATTGCAGCACCATTCATAATAGCCAAGATATGGGATCAACCCAAGTGGCCATCAGTGAACTAATTCGTGAAGAAAATTGGCATTTGTACTCAATGGAATACTATTTGGCCATAAGAAAAAATGCAATCATGTAATTTGCAGTAACACAGATGGAACTAGAGGTCATTGTGTTAAATGAAATAGCTGGGCATATTTCCCGTGATCTCACTCACATGTGCATGCTAGAAAAGTTAATCTTATGGAGGTAAAGACTAAAAGAACAGATACCAAAGGCTGGGAGAGGCATGTGTGACGGGGAGGATGAAGAGAGGAGGCCAATGGGTGTAAACATACAGTTAGCAGGTGTAAATTCTAATGTTTGATAGCAGATTAGGGTGGTTATGGTTAGCAATTATGTCTTATATACTTCAAAGTAGCTAGATGGGAAAACTTGAAATGTGCCTAACATATATAAATAACATAACATAACATAAATACTCAAGGTGATGGATACCCCAAATACACTGACTTGGTTGTTCTTCATCTTATGTATGCCACAAAATACTTCATGTACTTTATAAATATGTAAAATACTGTGTATCAATAAAAAATAAAAAGCAATAATTTCAGATCCCACAGTGAGCTGCTGAAGATGAATTCTGAAGTCTGGGTGGTCTCTGTTGAGCTTCGATTTGGGAGGTTTAGCTTGACCGCTCTTCTTCTCTCAGGCCGGTCCCTATGTAAATCTGGGTGAAGATGCTGCTGCAATTTTACTTTGCTTCCACATGTATGCAGTTTTTTAACCTTTCTTGACAGTGTTTTGTTTGTTTGTTTGTTTTTTGCCAAGGTATATAGTAGCTTCAAGGGAATAGCCAGGATGCACCCAGATTCTTACTGCTCTCCTGAAATTCTGCAGTTATTTTGGTAATAGTTTTCCAGAAATCTGACCATATATTTACCCATTCATTCATTCACACATCAGTTATCCAACATATGTGTCAAGCACCATCTTTTAAATTTTTTTTTTTTTGAGACAGAATCTCATTATGTCATCTGGGCTAGAGTATGGTAGCACCAGCCTAGCTTACTGCAACCTCCAACTCCTGAGCTTATGATCCTCCTGCCTCAGCCTCCCTAGTAACTGGGACTACAGGTACCTGCCACAAGGCTCAGCTAATTTTTTTTTCTATTTTCTAGTAGAGTTTGGGTCTTGCTCTTGCTCAGGCTGGTCTCAGATTCCTGACATCAGCGATCTTCCTGCCTTAGCTCCCAGAGTGATAGGCTTACAGGCATGAGCCACTACACCTGTCTCATCAAGCACCATTTTACATGTGGGTGGAGCTGATCAATCAGTTTAAAAGGAAAGGAAGGTTCCAAAAGGAAAAGGATATGGCATTTGCTTTCAATGATGTTACACTTTTTCTTTAAGCTTTCTCTCTCTCTCTCTGTCTGTCTCTCCCCAGCTTCCCTTTTTCCTACTGTTTTTCTCACATGTGCTTACCCTCCCATAAACTTTTATACTGAGCAGCTTAACCCTGAGTGTTTCTTAGCAAATTACAAAGTCACTGTGTGACTTGATGGGAGAAATTTTAAATTGAGTTGATAAAGTTTGATACTATACTTCCAGAGGTGAAAAAAAGTCAGATTTGGGCTTTGCAAGGAAGAGTGAAATCATAGATAGTAAAATTTGTGATTTATTCTCATTAGCAGAATCTACTATTTTTTAAATAACCAAAGGGAAGCATTTTCAGACATTCAAAGCAAAGATTAGTAGAACCACAAAGGATTGGAAGGAAATGCACCTTGGAGATAGCCTAGTTTAGCCGTGGCGGGTTGCAGAGTGGAGCTGAACTGGGGAGAGATTAAATAGAGGAGCTGGGATTATAACTCAGCTCAGCTTCACGCACTTTTGCTGATGCCTCCTCTTCACTTCTGCTTTTTCCAATAGTCAAGAGAGATTAAATCCACTGCTGCACAAATTTACTGAATACGGCTTTGCACCAGACGTCAGGTGAGATACAAAGACAAATAAGATCTACTGACCATCAAAAAGTTCACACTGTGGTGGGGAGACAGTTGTGTGCCTGCCTAACTAGGTGGCAGGCAGAAAGAGGTAATTCCTGTTAGTTAAGATGACCTCTCCATTCTTTGAGGTATTCCAGAAACAATTTCTGAAATTAGATCATGTTTAGTTAAACTAAACAGTCTCCAAAATGTGGCTACATTTTGTGTAGTTTCTTCCAGAAAAAATGACATAACAAGGACTTTGCAGTTCTCTGCAACTTGGCTGGCTCAGCTGAAGACTCTCTATGGCCCTTAATGGGCACATGCCCAGTAATGAACTTGGAGATCTGAGCCAAATTCTTATAACAGTTGCTACCATGCCATCATTCAAAGCTCTTCTCTGCTCTTTTTGGCATGACCAGGTCTTGTGTATCAAATAAGTATGTTGAGCTTCTCTAAGGGTTATAAATTGCAATCAGAAGAAGACATCATAGACAATCATACGTCTGGGACACCTGGATCTCAAATCTTTAAAAAAAATCACGTGTAGTATAGACATTTTTAACAATATGATTCTACTGATCCATGAGCATAATGTTTTTCCATTTATTTGTGTCCTCTATGCTTTCTTTGCTCAGAGTTTTGTAGTTATCTTTGTAGAGATCTTTCACCTCCTTGGTTAAGTATATTCCTGCATATTTTATTTTCTTTGTAGCTATTGGGAATGGTATTGAGTCTTTGATTTGACTCTCATCTTGACTGTTACTGGTTATATAGAGATGCTACTGACTAGTGTACACTGATTCTGTAACCTGATACTTTCTTTTAGCTTTTCACTGAAATAGCATTATTTTATTTATTTTATTTTATTATTTATTTATTTATTTTTATTAAATCATAGCTGTGTACATTAATGCAATCATGGGATACAGTGTGCTGGTTTTATATACCATTTGAAATATTTTCTTCAAACTGGTTAACATAGCCTTCACCGTATTTTATTAGTTATTGAAAGCTATTTTTTTAATTAAAAATAACTTTGTCAAAATATCATGTGTTATAGCATATCATATATGACTCAAGTTTTTTTAATGCTTGAGTCATGGCAGTAAGTATGCCCATCACCTTGATGCTGGTCATTGTACCTGTTAAGTAGGTTTCTGTCTATTCTCTTCTTCCCCCTCCCCTTGCTTTGTTTCCACTGAATTTTACTTGCTTCTATGTACACATGTGTACACATCAATTAGTTGCAAATTAATAGTGAGTACCTGTAGCATTTGTTTTTCCATTCTTTAGATATGTCACATAGGATAATAGGCTCCAGTTCCATCTCGATTGTCATCAAGCCAACCTTCCTCATAACTGAGTAGTATTCCATGGTATATGTATGCCATATGTTATGACTCCACTTACGAATTGATGTATACTTGGATTGATTCCATGTTTTGGTAATTGTGAATTGAGATGACATAAACATTCAAGCATAGGTATCTTTTTATAAAATGACTTCTTTTCCTTTGGGTAAGTGCCCATAGTGAGATTTCTGGATCACATGGTAGGTCTACTTTTAGTTCTGTGAGGGATCTCCATACTATTTTCCATGGAGGATATACTAATTTGTAGCCCCCCACAAACAGCATATATGTTCTCTTTTCTCTCTGTGTTCACACCAGCATCTATTGTTTTATCTTTTTTTTTGAGGAGAAAGAGAGAGAAGTTTATTAATTTGCCAGCAAATGGGTGGGGGATGGCAGACTTCTGTCTTATAAAATACCAGTGTCCCCTTTCTGAACAGAAGCACAGAGCTATTAAAGGTTCTGCTTAATCCCATAACTCTTTCCTGGGCTAAGACAACCTCATATCCTCTACCCAGATTAATCTCATCTTCAGCTACACTGAACTTGTGACCTTTGCTGGGATGATTCCCTTGAGCTGTCTCTTGGGGCATAAAGAACGAAAGACACTCCCCAGCCCCTCCTGACCACTGGCCTGAAGCAGAGATGTTTTAGTTCTCAAAAAAACAAAACAAACACAAAACAAAACAAAACAAAAGGAAAGAGAGTTTTGAAGAGACAAGAAATATTTTTACTCCCTTTTTCTCCAAGCCATTCTCCATTACATATTCCCCCCTGTTAATTTCACCCTTCCATATCTATGAGAGTAAGGACAACATAGTGCTTACCTTGGAGTGTTAGGAAGGTTATCTCATAAACTATTTCTTAGAGCTTAATTTAAGCCTGATTCTAAAGGGCTATCCTTATCCAAAGGAGGGAAAGCAGCGATACCTTATTCCACTTTAGGTGGGTTCTGTGTAAATTTCATTGCAGATGTACGGCTTTGCTTACTTGCTGGGCTACTCCTGCTACAAAGGAGGGCTCAGTATCACTCAGGTTCCTGTTTGGGGTTCACTCAAAGAAGCTCATGGATGACCACAGGAAACTGTGTTGCACATCCAAGTGCAGATGGCAGGAAGCGAGATTTCCCCAGTGAACACAGTCACACACAGTGATTCCCTGAGGAGGAGCTGCTGAGAAGACTCTGCAGCCGCCTGCACTGGAGTCCATCCCAGGATGCCATTCTCCTGAGGCTTGTTCTTACTCCATGTTGTACATGCGAAAGAACTCAGCAAAGGCCCTATACTGGGCCAGCAGCTTCTGGCACAAGTCCATCTCAGAACTTTAGATGTTCTCTCCATTTGGGTAAAACAAGCCTCTACCCAGCTTAAAAGGCTTTCTCCTAATCCCAAGTGAAATAGGCAGTCATCAGAAGGTTTGGTTCCTCATATCAGGTTCCCTGAGCAATAGGTTGCGTCTCTGTCTTTAGATTGTTTTGAGCACATAGCTTGTTGCAAAAAGGGTCTGCCCAAAGAGTTGCCACCAAATTCATTAAGGCAAACAAACAAACAGTCAGTTACAAATGGGGTTCTCTGTTTTGGGAGTTTTTAATAAAAGTCATTCTAACTGGGGTAAGGTGATATCTCTTTGTGGGTTTAATTCGCATTTCCCTGGTGGTTAGTGATGTTGAGCATTTTTTCATATGTTTATTGGGTATTTATCCATCTTCTTTTGAAAAAAACTTCTGTTCATATCTTTTGCCCACTTTTTAATGGGGTTGCTTGATTTTTTTCTTGATCTGCTTGAGTTCTTTGTAGATTCTGGTTATTAGCCCTGTTTTAGATGTACAGTTTATGAATATTTTCTCCCATTCTATAGTTTGGCTGTTTGCTCTGTTGATTACTTTGTTGGCTATGCATAAACTTTTAATTTAAACAAGTCTCATTTATTTATTTTTGTTGCTGCTATGATTGACATTGTGTTCTTTGTAAATTCTTTGCCTGATATCTTGAAGGGTTTTTCCAACATTTTCTTCTAGAATTCTTATGGTTTGATGCCTTACATTTTAGTCCTTTATCCATCTTGAATTAATTTTTGTCAGTGGTGAGAAATATGGATTCTGTTTTGTTTTTCTGCATGTAGCTATCCAATCTTACCAGCCCCATTTAGTGAATAGGGCTTCTTTGCCTCAATGTAGCTTATTATCTGCTCTGTCAAAATCTGTTCACTGTGTGTGGATGGTTTTTACATCTAGGTTTTCTGGTCTGTTTCGTTGGTCCAAGTCTCCATTTTTGTATTAATACCATACTGTTTTGGTTACTACAACCTAGTTGTATAGATTTTAGTCTGGTAATGTGATAAGCCAGATTTGTTCATTTTGCTTAAGATTGCTGATTATTTGGGCTCTTTCCTGGTTCCAAAGGAGGCATACAATTGGTTTTTCTATGTCTCTTACATATGACATTGGTATTTTGATGGGGATTGCATTGAACCTGTAAATCTCTCTGGGTAGTATGGACAGTTTAACAATGTTGATTCTACTGATCCATGAACATGATATGTTTTTCCATTTGTTTGTATTATCTGTGATTTCTTTCATCAGTGTTTCATAGTTCTCTTTTAAAAATCTTTCACCTCCTGGTTAAGTACATTCCTCAGTATTTTATTTTCCTTGTTACTGTTTTAAATGTATTGAGTCTTTGATTTTATTCTCAGCTTGACTGTTGTTGGTGTATAGAAATACTACTGATTTGTGTGCATTGATTTTGTACTGAGACTTTTCTGAAATTATTTATTAATTCCCGAAGTCTCTTGGTGGACTCTTTAGGGTTTTCTAGCTATAAAATCATATTGTCAGCAAAAAGTGATAGTTTGACTTCCTCTTTCCTGATTTGGAATTGCTTTGGCTTGGATTTCCAGCACTGTGTTGAATAGAAGTGATGAGAGTGGGCACTTTTATCTTGTTCAAGTTCTTACAGGGAATGTTTTCAACTTATTCCCATTCAGTATGATGTGGCAAACATTATGGAGATTTCTCAAAGAATTAAAAGTAAACTACCATGTGATCTAGCAATCCCACTACTGGATATTTTCCTAATGAAAGTCATTTTATCAAAAAGACATCTGCACTTGAATGTTTATTACAGCATTATTCACAATCGCAACAGTGTGAAATAAACTCCCATCAAGTTGTTGAGTGCATTAACAAAATGTGGGATATGTATACCATGGAGTACTAAACCGTCATCAAAAAGGATGAATTAATGCCTTTGCAACAATATGGATGGAACTGGAGACCATTATCCCAAATGAGGTATCTAAGGAATGGAGAAACAAATACCACATGTACTCGCTATTAAATTGGAACTAACTGATGAGCACACATGTCCACGAAGGGAAGTAAAACTCTGTGGGAATCAAGTGGAGGGTAGGGAGGGAGGAGAGAACGCATGAAAATCTACCTAATGAACACTGCAATGAACACTATTTGGGTGATGGGCACACCTATAGCTGTAACTCAAGTATTAAAAGCAGATCCATGTAACCAAAAGTATCTGTACCTCCTTAATATTTTGAAAAAATAAATGTGCAATATTTCAAATTAACGATGCACCAGAAACAATGAATCATTCTTCTATTAATAAATATTGAACTGTTATACTTGCTTTGCCTGTAAGCTTTTCTCAATTTTTTATTTGACATTCTTGTCAGTTAACTTGTGAGGTCATAGTATTGATATTGGTCTCTAGTCAATTTTGTGGAACTCATTTTTTTCTTTTCTTTTTAATCTTATTGTTTGAATCACAGCTCAGAAATTTGGAGTATTATAATAGGGAAAGCAGATCTTGAGAATTAAGAGACTTTCTTCCCTTTCCTTCAATTAGTTTATATTTAAACTAATCCTAATATTTTCTATTCATGTCTAGCTAATACTAGGTATCTAGGATTCTGTAGAGCTATGCCTCTTCTATTTTCTTCTTGTTGGTAAATACAAACAAGATCATATTTAGGTAACATGTTAAGTATTTTGACTTTTCTTTAGAGGTATATTTATTTATTTTTTTAAATAATTTTATTGAATCATAATTATGTGCATTGGTGCAATCACAGGGCACGATTCATATACATTCAGAAATATTTTGATCATACTGTTACAGATATCCTTCATGGCATTTCCTTGATCACTATATAAAGACATTAATACTCTACAGAGGGAGGGCAATTAGTGGGAACACACCTAAGGTGCATCTTAGCAGGGTACTGGCGATCCGGAGCTGTTTTGTGCCACTAGCTTTAGCGTTTCTTATGCAGCAGTTGATAGCATAATACTAATTCCCCATTGGAACTGCTTTCACTTCAACCTATAAGCTTTAGTATGTTA
>CAUYON010081398.1:0-40183 GCA_963573935.1 Arctocebus calabarensis
CATACTGTTACAGATATCCTTCATGGCATTTCCTTGATCACTATATAAAGACATTAATACTCTACCTTTAATAAGTTTCGCCAGTACTCTGCTAAGATGCACCGTAGGTGTGTTCCCACTAATTGCCCTCCCTCTACCCATCTAACTTTCATCCCTAAAGTACTTCCCATCTGGCTGAGAAGTCAAAAGAACCATGAACCAGTTCCTTGCTGGTCAGTGAAGACAGATGCCACAGGGCTGGGTGTTATAAGGACATTATTGGAGGAAGATTCACTACTGCCCTGTGAAACCAAAGAGGAAATCAGAAGTCTTCTGTAAGAGGATGTGCGATGACCAAGACTTGATTGATAAGGAAAAGAATAAAGGGCTAAAAACCCAGCATGTTTGAAGCCTCAGGGGGCTGGAAATAGCATGCCATACGTGGCTGACAGAGAGAGATTCAGTATTTCTAGAGTGACAACCAAAGGCAGAAAAGGCAGAGATGTGGCCATAGATGCACAGGACAATCAAGTTACGGAATGGTCCTTAATGCTTAGCCCAAGTGTAGACTGTCTCTTAATACGTTGTCCTCTTTCCCGAGAGACTAAGAGTTCACAATTCTTGCCCACACCTAATCAGACTCCCTGAGGGTGTCCAATAGGGAAAATTAAATGTACTGCCTCATCAAGAAAAGATAGAATCACAAATTAATGTTGTATGGACAATATTCATTCGTTGTATCACATTAACCACGGCAAAATAATTCTCTAGTCCTAATTATTACAGGTCCTATTTTTTTTTTATCCTTTACCTTTGTATTACTGATAGAAATTAAAATGTGTTTGGTTAGACAAAAGTGATGTTGATTAGATTTTAGCAATTAATAATTAGAGGGGCAGAGATACCAGTTAACATGTTAGGATTTCATACTTACCAAAGAAAGTAAAAAAGGTTCATGTGATCCGATCTACAAGGTACATGTGTGAAGAGTGGTAAAATTGAAATCAGTTATACTTACATGTCTTTTTTCTTATTATAATTAAATTAAGAGACTGTAGCATATTAAAAGCACTAATGTTTTTAGAACATTTAATTACTGTCTTTGAATATTTCCATAGTATTATTGCTCCAATGCCAGAGAATTGAATAATTTCGTATATAAGCCAAAAAATTATTGTAGTGCCAAACTCAATTTTTGTGGAAAACGTAAACTACTCTATGTAGGACTGTAGGACTATGACATCGTACTACATAATTTATCTATGAAATGAGTGCTACGTTAAATCGTGTTATCTGATTAAACAATGTTGAACTGGTGTTATTTACTAGGAACAAACATACAAATATGCAATTTTTTATTTATGAGTTGGATAATTGGAATATTTTCTTTTTTTAATTTTTTTTATTAAATCATAGCTGTGTACATTAATGCAATTTTGGGGTATGATGTGCTGGTTTTATATACAATTTGAAATATTTTCATCAAACTATTAACATAGCCTTCATGGCATTTTCTTAGTTATTGTGTTAAGACATTTATAGTCCACATTTAGTAAATTTCACATGTACCCTTGTAAGATGCTCCGTAGGTGTGGTCCCACCAATTACCCTCCCCCCCCCCGGTCCATCCTCCCCTCTCCCAGAATATTTTCTTATATTTTCATATTGGGTTAAAGATAGAAAGAAATGAATAGTAGCTTAATTGCTGAATAAGATTTAATAATTCAAAAGTTAATATTACCACAGGAAGGAATACATATATGAATTCTTAATAAAGACCTTAGATATTTTTAAATAACTAATATTACTACAAAGAGAATCAAGATACCTTATTAAAGGGAGTGTGCGATCTCAAAGAATGATCTTTAGTGATATTTATGAAGGGTTTAAATTTTTAAAAACCCCTCCAAGCACATTATTTTATCTTTACTTTCAGAACAGACACTTTATAGATAATGATATTGTAGCTTAAGAGGTTAAGTGACTTAACAGAAACACACACTTGATTAGTTAAAGAACTGGAGCCGAAATTTCTATTTCAGTGCCATTTTTCATTCAAGCTGCCAAATTCTGTAAGGAAATTTAAATATTTAAGTCTGTGTAAAATAACTTTGCTGGGCAGAACAGTGGAATCAGCGATACTTCTTTACTTAGAACTCCAGGGATTTGAGGCCTAGAATTGGAGTTTGTTTAGCCAGGTCATTTCCAGGGAATATTTGGTTTCAAAGACTTACTTTCACATGCCAAGTACATCCTCTAGATACTTGCCTGAGCCAACCTGAACAATAACAATTAGGCAGTGGGCAATTCTCCCGACACCACCTACTAGGGTTCTTTTGATCTGCCTTTAGCTTTGAAAGTTTATTCACACTTTATGTTTTTATTTTCCTCATGTCTCTTTCTCTGTCTTCCTATTTATCCAGAGGATTCCTGAATTCTTTTGTTTGTTTAATATGCACATTTCTGAAACATAAGTCCCTTGGCCCACATAATTTACTTACACTATGCATACTTATCCATTATGGATTCAGAAGCAAGATTCTAGAGTGGTCTTCTATTCATCATGTGATACTCACTAAACTCAAAATTTGAATTGTAGACACAAAAAAGAAAGGTCTCAAATCTCATAAATGCTTTTGAAAATGACATACCTTTCCAAAATAATTTCAATCGTGTTACAGTATACCCTGTGCTCCTTTTATTTGTTAATTCTTAGTTGTAAATGAATAAGTTGATTGCTTTTACAACTTCATTCATTCAAGATTAATATAATTCCAGCAAGGAGAACGACCCATGGCATGAAAACAAACATCAGTCATGAGATGAGCAGAACACCCTGATACGTATTCTCATCAGGAAAAAATCAGACGCAATCAGCAGGACAATTGGGGAGCAAAGGAATAACATGGAAACCATGGAAAACTATCCGTGATTTTTTTCACTATATTCCATTTCCTTGCCTATTGTGTTTTATTTTCTAATCTTAGAGGAAAAGAAATGGATCTTCTATAATCATGAAAGTAGCTTTCTATAAAGGCTTTACAAGTATTTTTTCCTTCTCGTAGTGGTAAAGTTATGTTCGCTATATCTTCATTAAATGTTTCTCTCACAACTAACAAGATACCTTGTAATCTTAACCTGGACTAAAATAGCCTTCATATGTACTAGTATGTACCTGGTGAGCATTTTTACTACTGGACACATTTCTGTTACCTTCACTTACCGGACTTCTCAAACCCTGAACACCTCATGACATGGTGGAAACCCAGCATAAAATCTCAGCCTTCAGTTAATTAAAAAAAAAAAAAATTGATGTGAAAAATTGTAGGAAGCAACAATTGATGACTAGATGTTTGAATATTTTTTCCTAAAGCGTTTGTATTAGATATTTATAACTCTACTTATTCAATATATAATGTTCTTCATCATCAGACACCTCTGAACATTAGTCCAACAATTCTAAAAATCTTAACCCAGGAGTGGGCATTAACTCACAAAATTAAATTCTTACTCCTATGTAATACAAATTCTGTAGGAAGTTCTCAATATTTCCTTAGGATATGTTACTGCACATTATCAGTTACTCCAAACTTGGGATTTTTAAAGAAATATTCTCTCCTTGAAATTTCTTGGTATATACATAAAGTTAAGGAGGCAAATAGTTACATTGAGAAAAGCATTGACTACATTACTCCCCAGAGAGGTTCTCCAAGTCTACAGCCTGTTCCAGCCAAATAATGTTCTGTTATACTTTTTCTCACAGAATATTGCATATTTTCCTTTTTTATATCTACATAGTTAAAATGTAGAAAATATATACCTTGGTGTATCTACATGGGAACTCTGTTTAAGAACAACTTTGCATCTTGCCATTTAAAATCAAAGAAAAAATAATATTAAATTTTAAAGAAAGAGAAATCTTCTAGCATAAAAAATTATAGAATATAAAAATTTAATTCCTGTTTCCTTATTAGGTAATGCTCCAAGCAAGTCATTTCTGAGAAATAACTAAATGTTAGACAATGTTACCAGCTTCCCTAAAAATACAAATTAAGACCATTTCCTGTTTTTGATGCTACATTTGATTTATATTATTTAAATTCTCTGATATCACATGTTATATTCAAACTAGAATTAGGTTCATTCTTTATGCTATTTATTAATGTTCTTCTAATATATTGAAGCATTTACATCACTATTTTATTTTTATTATATGTTGTAATGAACCACTTTTACACCATAATTTCTGTTTATTTATGCATTGGAAATTGGTCATCATTTCAAATTTAGCTATTATAAACATTAATACTTAAACATTCTAAAAATAACTGGAGGTGAAATGAATTGCATCTTGATAGCTAAGGATTCCTGAGACTTATAGACCATAATTGTTCTTGCAATATATGCTCAATACTTAAGATGTAATTATTATTAATTAAGGACTTTTTAAAAAGATAGCTAGTAATCTCACATTCAAATTGGTAAATATAGGTGAAGTTACACTTGTTACCAGAAACTACCATACTTAATAATAACTATTTTACAGACTCTCGATCAGCAACCATTTCCCAGAAAACAATTTGGAAAGCCTGCTTCTCTGGCAAGCAGGTTAAAGAGCTGACAACATCCATTCGTTATTACAAAATATTATATTAAAACATTAGTTTCTTTTTATTTTCAAAGTATATATTTTAAAGACTTAAAAATACTATGTATGGTTTATAAAATACACACTCAATATATAAAAATATAAAGAAAAATGTTAACAAAGAAATCTAATTCTTATAACTCAGCAATTAATATCAATAGCATTAGATCAGTGTCTATAGAGAGATGTATTAAAAACTACATAAATATATATGTATGTGTGCAATTTTTGATCAAAGTTAAATCATTTTACATGTAAGTTCTTTTAGAAAACTGAATTATAGTGAATACTTCCCAACTTAGTCTACAATGGCAATATTACACAGACATAAAAAATAGACAATCACTGTGCTTCAAAAAGGAAGAAAAAAACTATAGACCAACAATCTTCATGAACTCAGACATGAAAATTTCTACACAAATGTAAATAATTGAATCTAGCAATATGTAGAGCTAATAACATAACGATGTGCTGTTTATCTTGAGAATGCAAAATTGGTTTAAGATTCAAAAATCAAGCAACATAATTCACCATGTTAATAAAGTAAAGAAGAAAACCGCAATGCTTCTTTTGATAATAGTAATAAAATTGGTTGAAATTCAACAACTAAAAAAAAGAAGATAAAAACTCTTTGAAAATTAGAAATAAAAAGAAAATTGCTGATTAGTTTGGATACCAAAAACCTAGTTTTAACTTCAAACCCTGTGGTACTCAAGTACCATAACTCAATACTGAATAATGTCCCCTACATTAGGAATAAGACAATTATAATGTCTTCTATTGCCACTTCTACTCATTAACCTATTAGAGGTTCTAGCTAGTATGATAAGGCAAAGAGAAAAAGTAAATTACATCTATGTTGTAAGAAATCAAATTGCCTTTATTCAAGATGATATGATTATACAGGGTGGCCATACAATTCGTGTGCAATTTAAAATTAAATCGCACGTGACTTTTACATGTACATATAAAATAAGTATATGCCACCCTGTATATATAAATAACCTGGTGGAATAGATAAAAGATACTAGGACTAATAATTGAGTTTAATGTGCTTGCAGGATACAATAAATATACCCAACAATAAATTGTAATTCTATATATGACCAAAGAATAAACAGAAATGAAAGTAAAAAAGAATAAAATTTAATAACATTAAAAGTATGATATAAGGAGGGGGGGAGGGAGGAAGATGGGACATCAATGAGCTCCCACCTGGTGGGCACAATGTAAGGGTACGCAGCCAACATCAATGAGCTCCCACCTGGTGGGCACAATGTAAGGGTACGCAGCCACTGCCTGGGTCTGAAACAAGTGCAAAACGGGTCTTACCTAGCAAATGCAAACATGGAAAACGAATTGAACTCTCGTATTAATCTGAAAAATTTTTTGTGGGTATAAAGGGTAAAAGCCTAGAAACCATGTGAAAGACCTGAACATGAAAAATTATAAAATATTACTGAGAAAAAATTAACAAAGACCTAAATAAATGAAGAGATACGTGATGTTCATGGATTATGACATTCAGTATCATTAAGATTTCAATTCTCCCCAGCTGGATCTATAAGTACAAAACAAACTCATTATATACTCTAGTAATTTCTTTTTTGGTTTTGTGCTTTTGGGGGAATAGTAAAATTATGAAGTAAAATCTATATGGAAATATAAGGGAACCATTACAGACAGAATAACTTTGAAAAGCTAACAACCAAGTTAAATGACTAACACCACGTGATATAAAGTCTCACTGTGAAAACAGAATGTGGTCTGGGGATGGAGACAGGATAACAGATTCTAAAGACACGTAAATAACTCATATATATGTGGAAAACTGATTATCACTAACGGAGCTAAAGCAATTTGGCTGAGAAAGTATAGCCTTTCCAACAAATTCTGCCATAACAATTGGATTTTCATACACTAAAAAGTAAAGTTGGATCCATTTCTTAATCTCTTTATAAAAATTAACACAAAATTTGTCATTAATGTGAAATCCCTGATGAGTAATCCTGTTGAGTGCCTTTTTATGTTAGTGTTTGGCATCCATATGTATTTCTTTCTCCTTTCAGTGACATGGTGTCTCTCTCTGTCACTAAGACGGAAGTGTGGTTGCACAATCATAGCACACTGTAACCTCGAATTCCTGGCCTTAAGGGGTCCTCTTGCCTCAGCCTACTGAGTAGCTAGGACTACAGGCATGTGCCACCATGCCTTGCTAATTTGTAAAAATTTTCTGTAGAAATTGAGTTTCTTTGTATCACCCAGGCTGATCTCAAATCCCTAAACTCATAAATGATCCTCAAACTTCAGCCTCCCAAAGTTCTGCGATTACAGACATGAGCCACCATACCCAGCCATATATATATATAGGCAAATAAATTTTGTCTCTTTTTTATTAAGCTCTTTTCTTATTAAGTTTTAAAAATTTCTACATATTCTGAATACACATATTTTACTAAATATGTGATTTGCAAATGTTTTCTCTTTTTTCTGTGGCTTGTCTTTTTATTCTTTTAAGTATCTTTTAATAGTTATTTTTAACCTTAATGTTGATATAATGTCATTTATCATTTTTTTCTTTATGAATTGTGTTTGGATGGAATAGCTAAGAAATATTCATGTAATCTAAGGTCACAAAGATTTTCTTCTGCAAGTTCTATAGTTTTATGATTCTTTAGACAGAGTACCCAAATACAATACATAAAAGGAAAAATAAATTAGACATTATGTTTTTTCAAAAACCTCTTCTGCTCTTTGAAAGACCCTGCTTAAAGAATGAAAAGACAATGGTGGTGCCCGTGGCTCAGTGAGTAGGACACCGGCCCCATATACCGAAGGTGGTGGGGTTCAAACCGAGCTTTGGCTGAACTGCAAAACAGAAAAATAGCCTGGCGTTGTGGCAGATGCCTGTAGTCCCAGCTATTAGGGAGGCTGAGGCAAGAGAATCGCATGAGCCCGAGAGTTGGAGGTTTCTGCGAGCTGTGTGACGGCACTCTACCGAGGGCGATAGAGTGAGACTCTGTCTCTATGAAAAAAAAAAAAAAATGAAAAGACAAGTTGAAGGCTGAAAAAGTATATTCAAATTCAGGTATGTAAAGAAATTTCAAAACTCAATGATGGGGAAACAATACAAAATGTGCAAGATTAAAATTGATACTCCAGGCTGGGCACAGTGGCTCACACCTGTAATCCTAGCACTCTGGGAGGCCAAAGCAGGTAGCTTAGGAGTTTGAGACAAGCCTGAAAATCAAGATCCCATCTCTACAAAACAGAAAAACTAGCTGGGTGTTGTGGGCATCTGTAGTCTACCTGTTTTTTTTGACAAACGAAGTCCTTACCATAAAGCAGAGAACAAGTCTATCAGCCCCAGATTTCTTCATGCTCCTTGGTAATTAATTCCTCTCTGCAGGGAGAATGGGTGCCAAAGGCATCATTCTTGGCAAGGGAAAACACCCACGGACAAGGGGACAAACAAGAAATAAACTGGAGGTGGAATAAAAGCAGTTTAGCTAGCTTACCTTTAAACTAGCAGCTAAATTACTTGTCTGAGCAGTTTCTGCTTTTGCTAGAAGCCTCATCTGTAGGAATACAGTTTGCAAAAATCCCTGCTGGGTCTGTAAACACTCTGAAAAAAAAATGACTGTAACAGAAGAACATGCAACGCCTGGTAAGGAACATTAGCCAGGCCGACCCCTCGCAGTCACAGCAGAAACCCATTGTGGGGGTTTGTGTTATGGCCAGGGGAGAGACCGAGGGAACAGCTCAATCCCAGAGATATGGGCAGGGGAACTTGCACCCTAATGACGGAGGAAGATGCCTCTTGGTGTAGAAAAGGGGAAAATGCCTCTTTTCCACCGATTCTTCAGGAGAGGACTGACACCACCTCGCCTGCTCCCCAGAGAAACTAGAGTTAAACCTCCCTCTAGGACTCTGTGTACCTGACCACGGACAGGACGCTGCCCCCACACGAGGCTCAGCTTCCAGATTTCTCAAGGCTGCCCAGACCCTTGAAGTTAATGATTATAGATAGAATAGGAACTAACATGCTCACTCATAGAAACTGCTGACATTTTCGTTTCGTTCCTCAGCTTATCCCCTTGGCTAAATGGGAAAATAGTTTTCCATAAAAGCTGGGTGGAACAAGCACTCAGGGCCACTCGCTGAAGCCCCACAAGCTGGTGGTGGTCCCTGGGACCCACCTTTGAAAATTCTGTTCTGTGTGTCCTTTCTTTTTCTTTCTCACCACTTTTATTTTTCTTCAGTTGATTGATGCCAGTTCCACAGGTCTTACAGGACCCTGTCCCCATGGTGGAACCTTGGTACTTCTCTATCCCCCTTCCCCACCTTTCCCCTAGATAAGAAATGATACACTGTTTGTCACTACAGATTAATTTGCGTTTTCTTGAATTAATGTAAATGAAATCAAGCTGTATATAGTCTTTATTTATTCGACCTGGCTTCTTTCACTAAGAAAAACTATTTAGAGATTCATGTATGCTGTGTGTGTGTGTGTATAATTTATTCCTTGTATAAACATACCTCAATTTGTTTCATTTTCTTATTTGTGAATGTTTGAATTGTTGCCAGCTTTTGGCTATCACACGCAGCGATACTATAAACATCTATCTGTGTACACGTCTCGGAGTAGATTTATGGCTTCATTTTTTCCTGTCAAATACCTGGAAGTGAAATGGCTAGAATGTAACTATAAATGAATGGGTAATGCTAAGAATAAATAAATCTGCCAAACTGTTTGCAAACAGCTGGATGTGTGAGTTCAGCCATCTATTCCTACCTCCAGCACTTTTAATATTATCCATCTCAATCAGGGAGGAATGGTATCTTATGTGGCTTTAATTACATTTGCCTGGTAAATAATATTACATGCCCATTCAGTTGACTATTTGCCATCCATATATTTTCTTTGGTGAAGTATCTATCTATCTTTCTATCATTTATTTATTTATTTATTTATTTATTTATTGACACAGAGTCTCACTCAGTCACCCTGGGGATAGTGCTGTGGCATCATAGCTCACAGCAACCTCAAACACTTGGGCTCAAGGAAGCCTCCCGAGTAGCTGGGACTACAGGCACGTACCACAACACCTAGCTAATTTTTCTATTTTTAGTAGAGATGGGGTCTCACTATTGGCTCAGGCTAGTCTGAAGCTATAGAGTTAGTCTAATACGTATTTGTTAGTACATCAGTTCACTGCTCACCAGTCCTTTCCACTCAGCTTCTCCATGTGCAATATTTTCAATCCACCTGTCCCCTCTCCGCAAATGGAGATAATAGGTACAATGTATCCTGCCTTGCCTTTAAACGTACAGGTTCGAGAATCTTTAATTTTTGCTTTTATAATTTGGCATCATTGTATCCTGGTCTTTCTCCATACACACACACACACACACACACACAAATGAACGTGTCTGTGCATACACACACACTGACATATGTTAATGAATGCATGTGTTTGTACCCACAAGCACAGAGCTCACTGATTTTTCTATGAAAGTATTTACCTAGATATGTCTGTACCACATTTACTGGAAGATATTTACCACCACCACTTTTGTCAACACTTTATTCTGTCTGTGTGGATTGCTGAAAAACTGTATCTTTATTGTTGAACCAGAATAGGTACCAGGGTTGAGTATTCTACACCTTTTGCTATTCTTGGAATAATGTGGGTTCTTTATTTTAAGAATTAAAATTTATTGTATTTTATATAGCCTTTAGTTTCACTTGTTCAGATCCCTACCCCAGGAATACTTTATTTTTGCCCTAAATAGTATTTGACCGCCCCCTTTATTAGCTTCTTGCTTGGTTATAAAGTCTCTTGCTCACTGTTCACGTGGCCCAACCACTTCAATTCTTTCCACCCTGTTAGTGGCTCACCTTTCTGCCACCTGTGCTGTTTCCTTCTGTTGCTAATTTATTTTCTTCTTGGTTGTTTCGGTCCTGGGATTATTTCTATAAGGTTCTATTTCTCTTTTCATCCTGTTTCATTATTTCACTGCTCCTCGATGGACGCTCATTTTACAGAACTCAATTTTTTATTAATATATCCTGTGTCATAGAGCACTCACATGAAATTTTCTGCCATTTCACTCAGTTGGGTTTCTTGTCCATATTTGCAAATCGTGTTTGATTTCCTTTTAAATCCTAGTTTATAGTCTATATTTCTAATCTGGCTGCAAACTGGCTTAAATTTTTTTCCATCTTGTCCCTGATAGATCAGCACAAAATAAGCCGTTTATTTGTTGTGATACACAGCGACTGACTTCCAGACTGTATTTTTACTGCTTACTCTCCAAGGCTGATGTTCAAAGCTTAAGTATTTCATGCACTGTCTGCATCGGGGGTGATGACATGAGATGCTCTCTGTTCCCACTTCTTTAGATGTCCCATTGATATAATGTGTAGTATTACTCTCCGTTTTAGAATCAAACTATGCTTAATTTAGTAATCAAAGGAATGTAATGTTATTGTTTTTTTCTCTCATATGTGGATATTCGAAGGAAGGTCATCTATGGAAAGGCAGGCGTTCACAGTGCCTCTTCCTTTGGGATATCTGCGATTCAGTTCTCAGGTCTCCTGCAACCACCTGCATGATCTTAGGCAATTCACTTAACTGCCTTGTATATCACTTTGAACTTATGAATTAGAGACCTAGATGATTTTGAAAGCATTTGTTTTATTTCTGGCTTGAAAACGCTATAATCACTCTATACTCTTTTCTCATGATGTTAGAGGTTAGAGCAACAAACACCTCCTTACTTGAAAAACTTATGTATAAGTGCTGTACTGTAATAGGTAACAATTTACAGGGAGCTATTTAATTTGCAAAGATCCTGCATGCCGTTTTTCTTATTATATACTCACAATGGTCTGGAACCTAAGAATAGAAGGTATGATTATCATTAGAGCAGTTACATGCTTTGAAGTCAGCCTTTTTACCCTTCAGCTTTCTTGTGTATTAAATAGATATAATTATGTCTAACTCGGAGTGTTGTGAGAATTAAATAGACCTCGCATACAATAAAGATCCAATAAATGGCAGCCATTAATACTAGTATAACTTTTTAGATATACGTATAATTGCAGTTATTTTCAGAGGAATTCACTGAAAGTAAAGGATAAATGCCTTGTAAAATTTGTATGGCTACCAAAGTGCAACACTAGGAATTTAATCCAGGTATTTCACTTCAAACTTTATAATTAAATCCTATTCTGTTGTATCTAATGAACAGATATCATTCCTAAGAAACTGAACCGCCTAGAAACGTGTGCACAGAGTGTGGATGATCTCATGGGCCATAATGTGTTAGGTGTGGGGGGCCTTTCTAGACCCCCCATACCTAACACATTTGTGTCTACTTAGACTATAAAGGATGAAGCTATGTTTGCAAAATTTTTCTAAACATCTGACCTTAATTTAAAAAACAAGAAAGCGCTACCTATCAGTATTGATGTTTCCATGATGCTTATAGATCTCAGTATAACAGTGATTAAAAAAAAACCTTTATTACCCACATTATCTTTTTTAGCATTATAGTGGAACAGTGAGCTACATACGTTGCTGCATTTTCTTTTTTTGTTGTCATTTGTTTGTTGGTTTGTTTTACTTGTTACAATAACAGTAGAATTTTCTGGTTGTAAATCATAAATCATATTTCAGCATGCTGTACTTTATATTTGACAAAAAAATTAAGACTTTTGAGTTAGCTAGGGAACAAAAATGTAATAAAAAATTGGATTATTGTAGAGATGGCATTTTTCATCTACTATATTTCATTCTGCATTTCTATTTCACCTTATTTACTGATGAGTATCTAGTAACCAATAGACTGTTGTCTACTAGGAAGGTGAAATTCCTGAAATTTCCCATGATAGAAGGATTTAGAGTTGAACAACTTAACATTATATGAGAAAAATAAGACAAACAAGTCCAAGGTTGTGGATGAAGGTATCATCAAATGCCTTGTTTAATTTTTAAATACCTTGAAATCATATGAATTCAACTCACTAATCAAAATCATATAAATGATATTATACACCTATTTAATTGTGAAAGGTAAGTAGTGGATAATTTGTGTCCATTTATTATTCACCATTGATAAGATATATTTGAAACTCTTTTGTCTGGGAAATTTGAATAAAATTTTAATTATGTTTATTCTTCAAAGAATAGCTGATCTAAAAGAAATTTT
The DNA here is from genome assembly GCA_963573935.1 of Arctocebus calabarensis. NCBI lineage: Eukaryota > Metazoa > Chordata > Mammalia > Primates > Lorisidae > Arctocebus > Arctocebus calabarensis. The sequence continues at coordinate 12,845 of CAUYON010081398.1, forward strand.
GTATGAGGATCTGATTTTCCATGAGCTTTTCTCATTTTGTATGGGTTTTGCTTTCTGAGTCTCTTACTATATTCAGAAATTCAGAAGAATTTCTCTAACTTTCTAAAGTTTATATAGCATTTATTTAATATATTCAGCTTTATTGAACTTGTCCATACGATATTTTTAACCTTTCTTTAATACATATGTTGGTATAACCTGAGGTTTCCCAAGATACCTTCCTAAGCTCTCCTTTCTTACAGATGGCTCGGTTCACCCACTCCTCATACAGAAATGATTTTCTGAGCCTTATAATATTTTACTTCATGTCCCTTTCCTTCCTGAGTGCTCTTTAAAAACACGTCCTTTTCCTTCTCTTTCATCCATTTCTTTTCATGGTGCGGAAATGATACTTGTATCTGTCCTATGTAGAACTCATCCGCCCTACTTCTTTCCCATTGTAATGGAATTTCACCAGTAATCTTTACAAACATAACAAACATTTTATGTTTTTTTATTTTTTACAGAAATAAAAGTTTTACTGAACGTATCACTTATTTTCAAAAAATTGCAGTGACATTACTTCTTTTTCTGCCCTGCTGGGCTACCATCCCAGAACCTCGTGTGCACATGTCCTCATTTTCATGAGCAGTCCTGCTAAGAAGGTAAAAGAAAATGCAATTCTGAGATTAATGTCACTTAAACACAGGGACGACACAAGCATAGAAGTTAATGAGTTCTTCAGCCGACTCTCAGCCCTAGGCCTGCTCATTTTCTCTCAACAAGAACCTTTGTAGGCCTGGAGGCTCCCAGGCATTATTTAAGTGATACTGTGCAACTTTTTTGGTAGCATTCTGCTATCAATTTCATCTATCCTATGTAGTAACTGGCCTAGTTGGAGTTTCTTCAGGAAATTCCACCCTGACTCACAGTCTCTTTCAATTCCTGATCTCCCTGTGAACTTAACGAACAAAACCCCCCAGAAGAACAGTAAATTTCCAAAGGATGTCCGTTGAGGCCTTTTACAGATGAGACCTACTTCCTGAACGTCCAGTGGACAAACATAAGAAACAGGAGGATACAGCAGATGTTGAAAATGGGTCCAGAGTGAAACATTTTCAGTATTCAATGCAATCCAGTCATTTGATGTTTACAGATTTAAAATGATCATCATTCACAGAGAACAGATGGGTCCCTTCTTGCTAATACAATTCACAGCTTATTTGAGGCTACGGTCAGTTATCGCAGCTGATTCTTGAGATTCTTCATGTACAGTCTTTCAAGTCTTGTGAAATCCTTAATCAATTTCAGCACCTGGTTTTTGACCATAACGAGGCTATTTGCTAACATGAAGCTATTCCTTTGAAAGTCCCCATTCCTAGATTATTGATACATGCTCTCTTTGGCTGTTATAATTTATAGGGTCTGACAATTAAGTGTGCAAACTTGACACTGTGCTGTTACTTTGACAGCACTGTAAAATCAGCTTGGTTAGGTTTTATAACCTTGGTACATCAGCGTCCTACAGCTGTGTTCATGTCGATGTGTGACGGTGTCTTGCTGAGTGGCATTCATTATCGTTATGTATTTTTGCATGCTGTCACAAGAATATCAAAGCTGGAGTAAAAGCAGTGAACAAACATTTGTAAATTTCTTGTTAAACTTGGGAAGACAGGAAGTGTAATCAGGGATGTGTTAGTCCAAGTTTATGGGGATAAAGCCATGAAGAAAATGGCACAGTGTATAAATGGATTGAACATTTTTCTGAGGAGACAGAAAACATCACTGATGAAGAGAGGTCAGAGTTGCCAGTGATGAATAGAACTGATAAAAACATTGCAAAAACTTATCAAATTGTGCATCACTATCATCGGCTGACTGAGAAGCATAGGAGACCAAGTAAACATTGACAGAGAAACAGGAAAATCTTAATGGACAGTCTTAGAATGAGAAAGGTGTGTGCAAAATGGTCCTGAATGCTCACCAATGTACAAAAAGAAAGGAGAGTTAAACTTTGCCAAGACCTTTTGAATGGATAAGACAATATTTTGATTTGTGTTATCCCTGGTGAAGAAATATGGGTGTACTAATATGACACTGAAACAAAGTGTCAAAAGGCAAATGGAAGTCAGATGATTCTGTAAGACCAAAAAGTTCTGTCAGTCCAAATCAAAAGTCAAAACAATGTTGCTAACCTTTTTTGGATATCATGGGGATTTAATTCAGTGTGTATTTGCACCAACCAAGTTGACTAATTTGGAAGTGCTGAAAAGACTGTGTGAAAAAGTTAGACAAAAATGACCTGAACTTTTCTCCAGCAACAACTCATGGCTCTTGCATCACAGCAATGCACCAGCTCACACAGCAATGTCTGTGAAGGAGTTTTTAGCCAATAAATAAATAACTATATTTAACTTCCTCCCTACTCACCTGATCTGGCCCCCAATAATTCTTTTCTTTACCTGAAGGTAAAGGAAATTTTGAAAGGAAGACATGTTGATATCCTGGACATTCAGGATATCCAGAGTAATATGAGATGACAGCTCTAATAGCCATTCCAGAAAAATAGTTCTAAAATTGCCTTGAAGGGTGGGCGAGGTGCTGACACCATTGCTTAGCTTCCCAAGGGGAGTGCTTCGAAAGTGACCACAGTGCTATTCAGCAATGAGGTCTGTAGCACATTTTCTAGGATGAGTTTGCAAACTTACTTATCAGACCTCATATTTATTCAGCATCGTGTGTGCATTGGCCATTAGATAGACATTTTCTCAGCCTCAAGGGGCATGTTAGTAAGGGCCACTAGGCTTCTGGGTAGATGCCTGGTGGTGGGATTGCAGGGTCAAGCTGTGGTATATGTATACTATGGAATACTATTCATCCAGTAAAAAGATGGAGACCTTACATCTTCTGTATTAACCTGGATAGAGCTGGAATTCATTCTTCTTAGCAAAGTATCACAAGAATGAAGAAACAGGAATCCAATGTATTTAATTCTAATATGAAGGAAGTAGATGATCTAATACCCACATAAGAGAAAAATTCAAATCAATTCAAAGTGAGGGGGTAGGGGAATGAGGGAGGGGGATGGGAGGTATGGTATATGGCACGCCTCTTGGGGGTAGGACACAATTATAAGAGGGACTTTACCTAACAAATGCAAAGAGTATAACCTAATTCTTTGTACCCCCAATGAACCTGAAGTAATTTAAAAAAAAAAGTCACGAGGCTTTTTCTGTTCTGAAGGGATCTCCAGGTGCCCCCCAGCCACTTTCTCAAGTTTCTGAAGGAGCTACAGTGTTTTCGCCCGATATACTCTGTGCCGCCCCCTAGTGAACATCAGTGGTGCAGCTGTCATGCCTTCTTTTTTCTCAATGATGTTGGCTGGAACCCTCTCTGCATATTTGATTATCTCCACCTGTGGAGACCTATGCACTCTCAATATTTCCAAGTCTGAACTTTTCACCAGCCAGTGTCACAAAAAGCCAGCTGAGGTGTGGTCCAGGCTACAAAGTACTGGGCTCAGGCCCTGGATTTCTTTTCAGACTGAGAAGGCATCAGTGATCCGCAGATACCAGATGGGGTTACTGTAGATTTCACATGCACCCTTCAACATCTAGGCTGCCGTCCCCGTGGGGAAGAAGCCCAGAAGCTCTGCTGTGGGTTTGCAGCACTCCAAACCTTCCTGCTGCTGCCGTTTCCCTTTGCCTTTGAGAATGAATAATGTTGAGTCCACAGAGATTTAAAACAATAATTTAAGCATATAAGAATTTAATTTTCTCTCAGCAGAATTTTGGTGCTCTTTGAAAAACATGACAAAACTTGGACAGTAAAAAGCTTTCCCTAAAACCAATGGAAATGATGCTACTCTCTCTTCTCTCCCACAATACTGGGTCAAGACATCACAAAGCTATTAACATGAACTCACTATTTTCCTCTGCCTTTGACCAACGGTACATATCATTAAGATCCTGTCCTCTGGCTTAGGAGTGAATAGATACTGGATATAGGCTAGTTTTATTTTATTTTATTTTATTTTATCTTTATTCACTTATTTCTATCAACTGAATTAAACATGTAGCCTTAATAAGAAACATATTTCTTAATATACAGAATTTAAGAAACTTGCTTTTTAATGTGCTTTAATTCTAAATTTGTATAATACTATCACATGAATAATAAAATGAGAGTTTTATATTAAAAAACAAATGTAAGTTTGTGTTAACACATTAAAAGTAATTGAAAATAGTTTCCTTGTACTAATACCTTCGTTATTTTAAAAGCATGAAGAACTGAATTTTTACATTAATAAAATTACGTTGAAAAGGTTTCTGCTGAAAAACATATGATTTAAATATTGTCAAATGAAACATTAAAACATTCCAAACAAATGGCAAGAGTTTGTTTCTCATAAAAAAACTCAAAATATACTGTCAAATCAAAGCAATTATCATGGAAATAATGTAAGGACATATATTAAAACACATATTTATACCTTACGAAAATCACAATTTGCTAAACATTGAAGGTTAAATTGTAGACTATTGAAACCTTATATCCTAAAATGTAATGAATTAAATTTCCACAGTGTTTATTTAATTCAAAGCCATATGCCGAGTCCAGTCCTGGAGAAACTTTTAATTTAGTTGGTCAGTAGTGCTTAAACTTAGCTATGCAACAGAACTATCAAGAGAGCTTGTTAAAATGAAGAAATTCAGGATCCTGCCTCATCTACCAAATTAGAATATCTTAAATTAGAATATAGGTATCCCAGAACTCCTTAGCTGATTCTAACAGATTTTGGTTTGTTAGCTGCTGTAAGTGGGTAATGTACTGAAACTTAATAGAAGCAAAGTAAATAGTGATTTTTTTGTTTTATTTGATTTGGTTTTGATATATCAAATCCACTTCTTAGAGTGATACTCATCACCGTATCACGAACTAATATCTCTGTTTGATCAGAGAAATACCATTTTACTCTTATCAAATTTCAGAAGATACAGTTCGGCTCTATACTAAACAAGCTACATTTGGAATTAGGAATTCCAAATTTTTCATTTTAATATTGGTTTTGCCTAATGTGGTTGTCCACAAGAATAATACTGTAATGTGGAAAGGTCTAAAAGTGATGTCTTGAGAAAACTGAACAAAGCAGTTTTCCTTTGTATGTAAAAAACAAAATGAAGAAAAAATGAAAATATTACAGGGAGTTCTACTGAATGCATTTTCCACTGTCCTGTGAAGTTATTTTCTTTTCATCAAGACAAAAATTAATGCTTTAATGCTTTCAGTCGTAGAAGCTTTATATTTATGGGTGTTTTGCTCTTATAATGAAAGCTGTTTTGCATCAACACTTGAATTAATGATTAAAATCCATTCATAGCACAAAAGGCGTTGAAAGGAAGCTGTGATGTGTGGACAGTAAATTGTCAGAATATGTTTGTTAATATATGATTTGTCCCACTGATGTTCATTTTGTTTTGACTGAGTTTCTGTCTTTATATATTTGAGTGTTTCTCTGTGGGCGTGTTTATGTGTGTGTGTGTGTTTGTCTTTTAGTTAATGGGGCATCTAATCATTTCCACTTGGGAGTTAATCCACCTGCAAAGTTTGGGGTCATAGTCGCCTGCAGATTGCCCTCACCCTTACCCAGATGCAGGGGTTGACTCTAGTCAGTCCCCAAACCGATCTAAGGTTCAATCTGAAGCATGCACAAAACTCTTTGAAAATGACTGTATTTAAAGTTATAGATTATTATGAGGAAATATACAGATTAAAATCAGCCAAAGTAAGGATCACATGGCCGCGTTTAGCAGGCTTGAGATGAGAAGCCGCCCTTGTCCTCACAGTAGAGCAGAATGCATTGACTGATTTGTGACAAAAGGCACAGAATGTTGTCAATCTGGGAAGATTATCCCGGACTCTGTGTTCCAGAGATTTTATTGAGGCTCCATTAGGTAGGAATAATTGATTGATTGCCCACATAGCTGAAATCAGTTTACAGGGTAACTGAAGTGGTATGACCCAAACCCCTCATCCTAAATCATATAGTTAATCTTTCCATTGTGATTAATCCCCGCCAAATATCTGAAGATTGCTCTTTCCGGCCTGTCCGAATCCCAGCCTAAGATTATTGGGTGTGGCTGGCTCCCACCCTGAGCAAAGACGGTGGCATACTTCTTTGAGGCATAGCATAGATCACCAGCCAGAAGCTGAGCGTGAAGGCAACACCCCTGTGTGGGCAAAGCCAAATCCTTTACAACACAGCTCATTAAAACAGAAAGGTGAAAGCTCGAATGAATTAATAAAAAGTTAGTGAGTGTGGACCCTAGTATATAAGAGCCACACAAGGAAAAAGTGATAACTGTATAAAACTTAGTGTAAGTAAATCAGTGATTTAAATGTGCAGCATTTGAATTAATTCTTTAGTATGAAGTATTGAGAACCAAATAGTATTATAAGAGTCAAACTAGATATTGAAGGAGCCTTCTGGATATAAAGGAGGTAAATCATTTCCAGGTGTTTTTTTAATTATCTTTATTCATGTATGGGTAACTGGAATAAAATGTGCTTAATAAACAATGCACACAATTCCTGTGCATTGGAATAAATGCATACATTTATTGTAGGAATGTATCATATCATCATAGTCCTGGGGCAATAAAATATTTTTATTTCTAATAAACTGTAAACACCTTCTCCATCAGAGGTGACTTTCCTAGTATGTAAGGAATAAATTTTTAGTTTTATTTTTAAAATAATTATTCATACTAAAGTGCCAAGTAAAACTCAAGATTGAGTAAGTTACAGTTATTGGGGAAAGAGGTGTACAATTTCGAGACTTTTAGTGGAAAATGCTTTCACAGCTCTCACGTCCCCTTATCGATATTAAACACTGTGAAGTAGGTAGGGATAGCTGAGGCAAGTTGCCGTTCTGTTAATCAGCGTCATGCGTGGCTCAAGAATCATCGAAACAGCCATGAAGGCTATTTTTGTCTCAGGTCATTTTGTAGAGCTGAGCTCAAAATTTAATTTCTCTACATATCATAGTGAAATAATTGATGTAGCTATGCTCATTACGTAGGAGCTTTTTAGCAAAGTACAAATAAGTATATGGTTGCTGGAGAACTCAGGCCTCAATGCAGCTACTAACACCATTATAAAAACAAAAATCACTACACTGCATCATTCTAATGTATAATGAATTTAATCATAAATGCTTGCTACAGGCTGCTATAATACGTAAATTACTAGTAAATTTTTCTGTAGCATTTCATTGTTGAAAACATTGTGATTCCAGTAATTCCCTCCTCACTGGAATAAGAAAACTGTCATATTTAAAAATTTTGTTTAAAATATTTAATGGATTACTTGGCTACAAAATAGCGATGAACAACTTCTTATAATATTGGTTGATTTTCATCTACATTTAATTTTTACTTTTGAATAAAAATATTTATTTTACTATGGACATGTTTAATAATTTCAGTCACCTCTATTAAAAATTCCAAGTTATATTTCTTTGGATTAGTCTTCTGCTTTCCCTTCTTTCATTCATGTTCCCATCGTGGATATGACCTGTGTGAGAAGTTCTCAAGCATTGTCACTGGAGACGTTCTGTTGGTGTATTACTCTGTTGACAGCATCTGGTTTTTTTTTTTTTTTTGATCTTTTGACAGATTATATTTAGTGCTAACTTTTTTCAAGAAATTCTGAAATCATGATTTGGAAGCCACGATTCTCCTTCTGTTGAGATCTTCTAACTGTGCATTTTCCTGAGTGCGTGTCAAAATGCTAAACCTGTTTAAAGGATAAACAAGGCTCTTTTTTGTATTTTAACTTTGCTTGGTATCTAAGCACCTCTTATACCGAGTACTATCTTCTTTTAAAGTGACCTAAACAGTGTACTGAATGAACAGAGACACTTGAAAGTTTATTTTTAATGTTAAGAGTTCATTAACGGTCTCATTAACTATTTTGTTCCTCTTGCAAGTGGAAGGGAAAATAACCACTTTAGTTGCACCTATTTCTCTTAGAAAGACTCAAGCCTGGAAAAAAAAAAGAAAACTATCGGTGTAAGGTCTATGTTAGAAATGTCCTCACAGATAGTTAAAAAGTTGTTTACTTATATGCCATTTAGTGGATATAAATTTTCCAATAATTTAAATATCAAAGTCATGGATGACTAAATTTAGGACTTTGAATCTTGAACAGAAATGAGGAAAAGAAGGGATGTATTAGGGACTTTCAAGGGTAAATTGTCAAGTGACAGATGGTGTTGCTATTTGGCAAGTGTTGTCTTTGATAACAAGAATAAACTAGTCAGTGTTTAACAACAACAAAAAAATGGGTGTTTAAGTACCAGGATGAGTGTACTGGTACTTTTCTCTCTGAAAACTCTAAGATCTTCTTTATAGTTTCATGAAGAATTTAAATACTCCTCGGGAGATGACCTTCCCAAAGCAGACGATGCCTCCCCTCGTATCATTCTGTATCTCAAAGTTCCAATCGAAGTGGATGACATTTCCACAGAACTTTAAATGGAAATACGAAAGGACAGAACAGGAGGTACATTCATAATAATAAAAAATGTCTGACTATAAGACCCCAATACAACAAATTAAATATATTAGCACTACTTATTTCATATCGAGGGACCAGATGGTGACCAGAAAAAAATAACCGAGTCTGAAGCCTGAGGTCAGTGCGTGTGCTCTGCTTCTCGCAGTCATAATCCCGTAATCCCACACGGAAGCAATCAGCGGTGTCCTCACCCTCCCTGCCCTGGCTCTCCCTCTGTGTGTATATATCCGTGTGCAGTGTGCACACGTGTGTCAGTTTGATTCCGTGTATGAAGACCACACTTAAACCATTTTTACTAAAATCATTAACATACTGCTATAAAAAACAAATTAACTTTGCCATCTTTTCCAAATAGAATTTGTATTTTATTCTGTATCTGCCTCTACTACCTTTACTTACATTATTTTAAATCTTTGAACTTTTTTTAATGATATAATGTTTCAGAGACACTTTTGTTTTTTGAAAGACAGAATCTCATTCTGTCACCCTCAGTAGAGTGCTGTGGCATCACAGATCACAGCAACCTCAAACTCTTAGGCTCAAGTGATTCTCTTGCCACAGCCTCTCAAGTAGTTGGGGCTACAGGCACCTGTCACAGTGGCCTAGCTATTTTTGGAGATGGGGTCTTGCTCTTGTTCAGGCTGGTCTTGAGCTCCTGAGCTCAAGCATTCCACCCTCCTCAGGCTTCCAGCGTGTTAGGATTACAGATGTGAGCCACTGCACCCCGCCCAGAGACACCTTTTTAAAATGCATTGCGTGCAATGAGAACCTCAGAAATAAAAGTAGTAATAACACTTTTGGAAAGTGCTTCACAAACATCAATGGTTTTCTTTACCTGTTACCTGTACTTGTTCACGGTACTTCTCTAAACCTTTCATTTTTTACAGACTGTTATTCATTTTCAAGAGGAGAATAGAACTGGTAGCATTTTCCAAATCAATTTTGCTATGAAACTGTTTTATTTCTGATAATCTATTTAGGACGTATTAATTGAACACCTGGATTACTAGTAAAGAAACCCGAACAATTCCCACACTCATGGTAAACTCTTCTTTTATGCAATGACTATGAGGAAGTAAGAGGTTAAATTAAATGATTCATATATGTTATCTCATTCCATTTTCAAAAGAAACCTATTTTTAAGCACTATTATCATCTTCATTTTACAAATGTGGATAAGGAGCCTAAGGGGAATGAAGTTTGCATATTCCAAGATCAAATGACAAGCAAGTGATAAAGTTTGGATTTGAACCTGGGAGAGCTTAGGAACACTGTATTACGTAGAGGACTGATATTTTATAGTATCCTATTCCACTTAAGGCAAAGCAAATATTTTGTCATATATATGAAACTTGGACCTGTAATTTCAGTTTCACCATGTGGATCAACTAAATGGTAGGAAACTCGTAGCAGGAACTTCAGTTCAACTAAATGGGATGTTGAACTGTTGGCCTTTAATATTTCTTCAAATTCTGAATGATCTGTGATTTTGTGAAATACTTATGACATACATGGTAGTTTCAGCCGCTTGCTGCAGCTCAACTCAGCAAATCACGTAGAGCTGATAGACGGGCATGTGTGTGGTTCTGATGAAAGGGCGGTCACAATGGAGCCATGTGGGAGGAGAAGCAACGTATTATTTCATGATATCTGTTCCTCTTCCTTTGTTGCTGACACAGTTACGCAGGAGTTACCTGGATGTGTTTAGAGTGGCTGTTACCAACAGACGATTCAAGCTGATGTGATATTTAGTCTCTTTCGTAGTATTAGCAGGAAATTATGCATGATGGAAAAAATTGATTAGTCAATATTGTCAGCTGCCAAGGTGAAAACTGTGGACTCTCCACTTGATAGTTACACCTAATGCATTCTCAGATGATGAATCCTAATCCCTGGGCATGTCTGTTTTATTGTCTTCACAAGGGTGCATATTTTGCTACAACTATCGTGCTCTGGCATATTTTGAGAAAGCCCCATTTTCCCTGCACTGCCCCTAACTCACATGGATGTGAGCGGACGGGGAGAGCAGGGAGACAGAGCAGGCAGAGGAAGTCGGAGGGCATGTGGACAGATGCACAGAAAGAACAGTAAACCCCGGGCGGACAATTCAGAGTGACATGCTGAGCAATCTGCTGTTGGTGTGAGCCACTGAAGTTTGCGAGGGATGTGTTCTAAGTGTAACTAGAAAGATGTTAGTAGAAATTCAAGTCCTGCCCTGGGCATGCCTTCTCTCCAATGAAGGGTAGAGTTTCCTCTCAGTCCAGGAACTGCACTTAGCGGGCGGCCTTTTACCGTCTTTGCCTCTAATCTGAGGACACAGAGATGTTCCGTGTTATGTCATGTGTGGGACTGTTTTCCAAGTTCCTGGTTGAGAAGCACTTGGAAATCCCATTCTGAGGCGATTCACTCTGAGATGGTGTCACCCATTGCAGGATCATTACGGAACGTGAAAGCCAGGTCTCCCTGAGCACAGACAGGGAGCTGACGTCTTCCTCAGGCCTCTGGAAGCTGCACTCCACCTCTCAGGCGACACCCTCGCTGGTGTGTAGGAAGGACGCACCTGTCGTTCACTTCCTGAGCACGGGCTTTGCTGTGAGTCCTCCCACCTCTCTTTAGCATCCTGACCATCCTGCACCTGTGTTGGGGTCCCGCTGTGCTGCGGGGTCTTTTGCAAGCTGAAACAGCGGTCCCCGGTGACGCACCGCATCAGTTGGTGCAGCCAGCGTGGCAGACTCGGCCTCTGCTTCCCTGGTTCCACTTTTATTAAGCTGCTTCTGTTCAGACTGGACTCCACAGCAATAGCCGTCTCAGTTGCCGAGTCAGAGTATTGATCCTCTTACTTTCCCCCCTCCTTTTCCAGTCCATTCTACGAGAGAAACGTGAGTTCTTTGTAACTTTAGTGCCTTTTATTGGACCTTAGCTTTCCATTTCCGTTCTTCTTAATTTATGAAATAATCAGCATGATTGTCCCCTTGTGAATCTCAGGGCACGATGAAGAACCTTTACAAAAAGATGAAGAAACTATGACCCTTCCCCCGTATTCCTGTATGGCATTGCCAGGGGGCACTGTCTTAAGAGGCCATGTTCACCATGACAGTACTGAGGACATGTAGGGGGAATTTGAAATGAGTTCTTGCTTGAAGGAAGTTGGTAAAAGCACTTAAGACTGAAGTTCCTAAGCCAGCCTAAAACCTGCTCTATGCTGGAATTATAGCTCGCGCATGGCATTGTTAAGATTTATATTACCATATACACTTTTTTATGCTTGTTGGGACCTGTGCCTCCACTTTCCTGTCTAACTCCTGCCCTGGCACGGTCCTCATGCTGGCATTGTTCTTTGCACTGGAGATTGGGGAGTGAAGATTATTTTTAAAAAGAATAAGAATAAAGGAGATTGAAAGTTGTACAACAGGAAGTAGGAGTGGGATGAACAGCAGGAGGGGTCGTGCAGGTGGCTGACGGGGGGTATGGGGCGCTGGCTCTGAGGGAAGCCAGTGGCCACGTCGGAAAGCAGGTGTCTCTCTAGTAGTGATCTCCTCCGTTTTACCCCCTGATCTTCATCCCCGTTCTTATGTTTCCATGGTAATGGTCAGAGGAAGAAAGATAAAGGAGACCGAGTACTTATGTATGTGATGACTAAGAGAGGAGTGTGCACATATTCAGACGGACGAGTTTGTGGATTTGAGGGACTGGACTCATCAGCGTGCAGCCCTTACGTACTTGGCACCTCTGTGATGCCAACTTATGTTTGAATTCTTAGTTTTAAACTGTTCTGTATTCTCTCTGTTTTTTTAACAATTTTGAGAAAATATGATTTTTCCTTATTCATGCCTATAATCTATTTCTGTCTACGTTATAAGCACTTAATAATTGCCTTCTTGGTGACTGTAATGTTGGGTTGGTGGTATTTTGCTTTTCTACAAAGGTCCATGGAATATACTCTCAGTTAGATATTTTCAGAGCTGGGGGAATGTTCATAGAGTCTTGAAGAAATCCACTAGGTGGTTTATTCAACAGATTCATCCTGATTTTGACTTGCAGAGACCTTTGTCTCAGGCTTTTTTTCTTACCCATCTCCATGGCTTATTCTTAGTATCCCAAATCATTGTAGCTTATATAGTGAATTACTAAGCATGCACACACACACCTGGTGTGTGCTCAGTCCTAATACTTCATTACTTTCTAAATATATTTATATATTTCCTTATATCATCGTATTGGACACAATGGTTTATCAATAAGGAGGCTGTCCTTTTTTTGAGGCCCTACCAGTGTTACATTACTGGATTTTACTTTACACAATCCAGGTTAAGTTACCTAGCACATGTAGGAACTTAGTAAATTTTCCTATTATCCATTTCCCTTTATTATCAGGGATGTTTCCTCCTGAGTCTTAATGGATATTTAGGAGCTTAATCAAACACAAGTTTCTAATTCACTAGTGTTTCTCCCCAAGCTGATTTTCTCTGTTCAGATCACCAAAGTAAATTAATTCTCAATTTGTCACTCAAGTGAGTTCCGTGGATGCTCAGAACATAGGCCTTATGCCCCCTGCATAAAGAAGAGAATATTGCTTAAACCGGTCTGTGGTTCCTCACAAACAGTATCTCTTCTGGATATCATGAATAAATAGTGGATAGCAACAGTTCTTTACCTGAGACATTTATATGTCAATTTCTATTGTATCTTGGCAAGGTCAAAATATCACAAAAATACTTTTCTGGCATGTCCCAGTAGTAATTAAGAGGATTCACTCATTATAGAGACCACCAAACTAGTCATGAAACATCCCATCTTTATCCCAAAGATTTGCCTTGAGTGTATAAGTACGCTAATTGCTTTCCTGAGAAAACTGCCATTTGGAAATAAGTTTTTTGTTAATACATTTCTGGAAATAACTTGAGTTAAACACAGATTCTATGTCAGGTGTCTCAGTGCGTCCCTATCATGAGCTACTACTCCTGATAAGTAGACAGGTGCTACGTGCAGAGATACATACACACAGACACACCTATCTAGGACAGCTGTGTAAGTGTCCCAGTGGGGGCTTCACCTAAGACCATCTCCAGTAAAAGAGAAAAGTTGCCTTAATGTGTCATAAAGTCCTTCTGCCAGAATGGCCCTAAAAAAGTAATAAGTATTCTTAACCACGCATTCTAAGTACTCTGATAGCAAATCAGACCTAGCTGACAGGTCATGCTAAGCAGTGTGGTATAAACCAGTCGCTTCTACTGACTTTGGTAATTCAATCAGTCCTTGGTAATCACATATACCCACCCACTGATTCTGCGGGACAAACAATTTGCAGGGTGTTCATCAGACAACTGAGACGGCTGCCAAACACCTACGTGTCCTGTGGGGAGATGATTTCTGTTGAATCTTTAATTTCCTCCTTTGGAATTTCCTTCATAGTCTCTTTCAGACTATTTGCTGGACCTGGAATCTAGCAAAGTTAATTATGAATTTAATTAGTCTGTGTATGAGAATCAGAAAGGAGATCTAACATCAATATTTTATTGTCAGGAAAAATAGTTGGGATATTCTAAGATCACTGTTGGCAGATGGAGGCTGGCAGGCTTAGATACTGTTTTTCCATCTGATGGGGTCATTAGCATTGAACCCAGCACCCCGGTGCTGTATAATTACAGGGAGCAGCTTCACCTCAGAAAGAATCCCCAAAGAGGCTTTGTTGGTACAAATAACAAAGATGCAGAAGAAGAGGGAGCTGGTAAAACGTCCTGCACGGAGGGCTCCTGTGTCCCTGTGGGCTTGGCGTGACACTGTTCTTGAACGGAGAACAATTGACATCTCTGTAGGGTCTGTTATTTTGTGCCATCTCTGTAGGGTCTGTTATTTTGTGCCTGTGCTAAGTGCCAACACCATTAAAGTGAAAGCAGTGGTTTGTGAGCACACTCGATCGTGCAGCTCCTGTTTCAGGAAGCTTCCTCAAGCTGCCAAGGCCAACAAAATATACAACCAGCACATTGTACCCATAATTGCATTAATGTACACAGCTATGATTTAATCAAAAAATATAGTGGCACTCTTTATTAGCCAAAGATAATGCTCAGCATGGTTGACCCTTGATGAATCACCTTTATGGCTCAGCCCATGAAACTTAAAAGGGACACTTTTTCAGGAAAGTGCAGAAAATTGCAGATAAGTATTGGTGACTGTTGACAAGGTGACTGACAGCAGTGTTAACACAGTAAGATGAGGTGATGACAGCTGGGATTCTTACACCCAATATCTCCCTTTTCACTTGATTGCCACATCATTGACATTATGGAAGGTCCACAAAGGTGTTCTTTGACTTTGCTGTGTGTTCTTCTCATGATCAGTATACAGGGTGGCCATAAAGTTCGTGTGCAGGTTTAAATTGCACTCTATTTTAAATTGCACACGAACTTATGGCTACAATATATGTTACCACCTCAATCGCTCAAGTCATGACAGTGAACTCTATTAGCTTCACAATAAACCATTCAACCAAATGTTTGTTTAGTTGTTGGGGGAAGCACCATGCTCCATGGCCAACTTAGAAAGTGGATTTTTTGACTGTGGCCTGGATTCTTTTTAAGTCCATCATATTCTTGTTGCCAAAACATGCATTTTAGGAAGAAGTAAGTCAAGTAGGGGATAAGTGTACACTCAAGAAAACTGATCTTTCTCCAAAAATTTCTCAGTATAAATTACTATAATGTATACTTACAAGCATTAAAAATAAGTGAAACATTTTTGAGTCCTTAAACTGAAGAAAAGAATCCAGCAGCATCCTGGGTATACTAAACATTTAAGCATATGATTACATAGACATGTATAGTCCTGGAAGGTCAGTTCAAGACTTTCAATAAACTTCTGTTGAGAAACACTTGTCTTTAAGGAACTAGACTGATTCCTCACATGAGTAAACCCCATTAGTAGAAGACAATTTTGATAAATTGGTTGTTCCTGGTCATAGGATTATTTTACATTTTGTTACTTCTTTCTAACCAATCCCACATATTATTTCATTTAATCTTCATAAGAATTCACTGATAAACACAAAAGAAGTCTATGTCCAAGAATCACCAAATACAAACTAGGAAACCGAATCCAAGGGTGGGTCAGAGGCTCAGTCCCGATCACCCAAGATATCAGCGTTACCAGCAGCAAAGGACTCCTGGATCCCCACCTGTCCCTCAATTCTCACCTTGCTTTACAATTCCTCAGAAGCCCTAATGGAGAAATGAATATGAAAAATAAAACACGCTCCCGAAAATGTAAAGAATACTAGTTTAAGAATAGTTTAAGGGAAATTCAGAAAATACCTACTTAAGAGATTTTAGGATTAACTGTAATTTAGGAAAAACTTTACTAGGGCCTAACTGAAGTTGGGCCAGTGTTAGCAAAAGTAGGTTCTAAACCTGAAAAAGCGAAATAGGAACTTGAGTTGTATATTAACTTCATATTTTTGCAAACAGAAAATTAGAACATGGAAGTCATTGCTAGTTGTTTGTTTTTTTTTTCAAGTTGGTGATTGCAACTATTTATTTATCACAATATTTTAATAGGTTGCCAGAGCAGATCTACTTCAATAGCTGAGGGCAAGCTATAGTATTGTAAATGCACTGTGTGAGATTTTAACTGGTGAATTGGTATTTGGGGGAAATGTGATAGGGAGACGTGGACAGTTCCACTGCAAACCGTGGTGCTCATCTGGGTATAGCGGCATCGATTTACCAGTGAGAGATGTGTGAGTAGAAGGCATTTATTTTCTATCTGGACATGTCCCAAGTCCTTTGATTATATGTTGCATATACAGGGTGTCCATAAAGTTCACTATTTTAAATTGCACACGAACTTTATGGACACTCTTGTATTTTGCATGTTGAGCAAATAGGAACCATTTTATTCAACGTGATTAAAGAAGACAGTGTATATGTTCTACTGCTTGACCATTAGAATATATGCTAAGTGATTTCCTTAAAATATAACAAATGAGGAAGCCAATTTTAAAGTGTACAAGGATATATTAATTTGTTTTCTGTATATGAGTGTTCCTAGTAATTTTTTTGTCAGAGTGTTTATCTTTGTTAAAACACAAAAGAGTAAATGATAACAATGTGATTGCTGTATTTGGCATGACAGTTTTATAGTCACTGGAATCAGAATCATTTTGGTTGTGTTTACTTGCATTGCTTTGGTTTATTTGTTATTTTTGTGCATATTTCATAAAGATTGACTTCAATCCTCATGGGAAAAAAATAACTAGCACATCTTCTTAATATAAAAACACTCTTTGGAAGAAGTCATAAGCCGTGAGTAAACACGGAACCCCAAGCAGGCTCTACTCTCTGGCGTTTTGGGTGGTGGGGTCCATTTCTTTAATTCCTACAACTGAGACTAAAACAGCAACAACCAATTGTCACAGTTTTGTCACCAAGATTTTCAAGGATGATTCTTTTTCTGAGTCCCCCTTATCTTATTTCCCTAATTTTTATGATTGTAGGGTGGGGGAAAGCCTTGATTTCTGAAGCGTTCTGCACCCACTAAGTGTGGTCAATCGTGTACTGACTTACATTTTCTACGCATCTGACCGTGCTCCTCTGCTGTACCATTTGTTGTTGAAAGCTGGACATTTGAATTTAGTAATATGGTAACTCTGTAAACCAAATTGTCCCCTTCCTCAGAGTTTGGCTGTCATTATTTGTGTGTGTGTGTGTGTGTTATTACTGTTGACACCTGTGCCAATTCTCAACCTGAGTGTCCCCTAAGGTCTTTCTTAGGTCTCTTCTGCACGGTACCTTTCCCCGAATGTGTGTGGTCACTTTCTAACTTTCTCCATAGATCCAGTTGCTTTTAGTGGCCTTGACTTTAATGTCTGACTCCCCAAAAAAAGGAGGAAAAGAAAATAATGAAGGGTAGAGTGGATGCCTGTTCTTTAATCCGTTGGAAGCCACTTTAGCTAGCAGAGAAGGGGCTTGATACGACGGGGAAACGTGCGGTCACAGCGACCCCGCCTCTGCACTCCACAGAAGCAGCAGTCGGTGATCAGGGAGCTCAGAGCCTCAGGATTTGGAGAGCAGGGTCCTTGTTGCTTGCCTTGGCTACCCCAGACGGGCGGGGAGTGGGGAATGCGTGGCTGCTCCAGTCCATGCTAATCGATGAAATCGGCCAAAATTAACGGTAATTTACTGCCCAAGCCTTCCCCTGGAAGTTGCAAGCCTTCCATCAATGCTAGAGTTACAAACTACAGTAGTTACCTCAGACAGGTTTTGAAAGCGCAAACGTCGTCTAGGTGAGGAGAGCTGCCAGGCGCTTCCTGTTCCAGTGCTCCCAGAATCCTCCGTCCATCCACAGTCTCACTCTCCTCTTCTGTCTTCCTGGGACCCAAGGAACAGTTGGGCCTCTCTGCTGTGCCCCGTCGCTCTCATTCCTGAAAGTGCCAGAGTTCTACTCCGCTGAGCACTGCACTTTTCCTGTTCTTCTTTGGCCCAGCTGCACTTCTGTAGAACTTTCCCTCGAGCTTCTCTGACTTCGCTTTCTTGTCCCCAATGGCTCATCTTGTTTTTCTAAAGAACCCCAAGAGGAACTGCATGTGCTAGAAGCAGCCCTGATTCCCATTCATAAAAACACGAGTCCTGTTCCTGTAGCTTGAGATTGTTCACATTACGTATCTGAGTCACCGCAAAATGTTACAATCCTTATTTTCATTTATCCAAAACTTAATTTTCTGTGTCAGAGCCACACCTTTTTAATAGACTTTCTCAATTCATTTTCAATATCATTACAAACTGTGCCTTCTTTGGGGAAATACTTCTCACAAGAAAATCATCACCTCCTCAGCCTGAAACTGAATACAAACTGTATGTTCTTCTTTCAGCTTTTCGAGAATTAATTCTGTGATCGCTGGGAAGCTCCTCTAGCTCTCGAATGTATATTCACCTGCTGTCACGTGTGTTATGTGTGTTCATCTTCCGTTGTGTAAGAGTGTGAATTACACCGTGTCCCCAGTTTGTTTAGTTTTAAGACCTATCCTAAGTTGATGCTTAAAAGAATCCTGCTATTTTCATTTCTGTTTAACCAGAACTAATTGTTACACTGGAATTTCACAGCATGAATGAATTTCCCAAACGCCAGGATGGTTACATGAACATCATAGTCTACAGGCAGAATTCAAATCTCATTGCAAAATGTGTTCTGTTATATTTCATTTTATTTATTTGTTTGTTTAAATGTATTCTGTTCTATTTCATTTTCTCTGTATGGTGAATCAAACATGAGCACAAATTATGGATCTTCCCAGTTCATTTTCTGAGATGGTGGTTCTGCTTAATTGGGCTTTTTGGTTTACTCAGAGTTAATTAAGAGGACAATTTTTTTTTTTTTTTTTTTGAGACAGCCTCAAGCTGTCACCCTGGATAGAATGGTTTGACATCACAGCTCACAGCAAGCTCCAGATCCTGGGCTCAAGCGATTCTCTTGCCTCCGCCTCCCAAGTAGCTGGGACCACAGGCGCCCGCCACAACACCCGGCCATTTGTTGGTTGCAGCCATCATTGTTGTTTGGCAGGTCTAGGGTGGATTCAAACCCACTAGCTCAGGTGTACGTGATTAGTGCCTTAGCCGCTTGAGCTACAGGCACCGAGCCTAAGAGGACAATTTTATTGAACTGATGCTTGCTATTTATAAAGTTTCTGAAATATTCGTTGCCTTGATGAATATAAAAGACAGAAGGGGTCGAGGCTTTGAAGGTTCCTTTCTTCCAGCCCTTCTGCCCACTCACTAAGCGCTATATTCATCTCAAGTCTTGCTCAATGCCGTGCTGGAAATCACCTTTCCAGCTTCCGTTTATATCTTAGCTGTGAAACTGCTTGTTGCTTTATGAAGGCACATGATTAAATTTGAAGAGGCTCTAAAGAGAAACCAGACCAGATTTAAGGCTGATTTCATCAATAAGAATATGTTGCATAATTGATCGAACCACCTTCACGGATTTCCCATTACAATCAAACTTGCAATTAGTTTTCTTTAAAATACATGGTTCTCTTGCTGAATAGGCTGAAATGTCTTTCCTTTGCCTAAGGCTGGCTTCACACCTCACAGACTTCATTTCCACAGTGTTGCTCAACCTTATACTATTTGCCCTGGATGACTTATCTGTTAGTTTTTGCTTTGTTTTATTGTCTTTTAAATATCTTTAGCTGAAACAAACTTTCATCTTTTAGTACAAGGTGCCTTATTTTGACAGATATATTTTTAAATGCTTGTATTGTGAATTCTCATTTATTTTTTTAGTTCGGAGAAGCTGAGACCTGTCATGTGTTTTGTTTCCCATACAGAGCCTCCTGCCCTGGCTCTTCAACTTTTACCAATTGTTTGATTCAGGCTTGGACTTCTTTTCTAAAAAGAACTACTTTGTGAACTCTTTGTAGAAGATGCATGATAGGAAAAATTGTATAAAAATATAAGTTGATGCTCTAATTTCTTATTGATAAAGTCTTTCCCTGCCCCGCACTCCCCTCCTCAAGTCAGCAGCTGAACATAACAGCGTGCCATGATGTTGGTTTACATTTGGGGGCAATTTTTTTTTCTCTTCATAGGCATACAAAGATTTTGAACCAACTCGAGACTTAAGATCATATAATGAAAAGCAGAGCTCTGAATGCTTGACATTGAGAAAGTTACATGGGGCTGGGTGCAGTGGCTCACGCCTGTAATCCCAGCACTCTGGGAGGCCAAGGCAGGTCAATTGCCTGAGCTCACAGGTTCGAGACCAACCTGAGCAACAGCAAGACCCCACCTCTAAAAATAGGTGGGTGTTATGGTGGGCACCTATAGTCCCAGCTACTCAGGAGGCTGAGGAAAGAGAATCACTTGAGCCCAAGAGTTTGAGGTTGCTGTGAGCTGTGACACCATGGCACTCTACCATGGGAGACAAAGTAAGACTCTGTCTCAAAAAAAATAAGGAAAGAAAGAATAATTACTTTATAATTACATTGTGAACACATTTTACTTTGGCCACTTTTTTATTATTAAACAAAGGAAGACCTGGTTAATTGAACATTTCAGTTAGGTTATATTAAATGTACTTCTCACCTCCACCAAAAACAAAGCACTAAGGCATAAAATATCACTCAAGATAAATAGGTATTATATTGCTTTTTTAAAAATGTACTTTTTACCTTGAGATAATTATCAAGGTTGAATCTCTGTTGCCAAACTTTTAGAATATAAAACAGTAAGAACATTTCAAACTAATCATCTATCATTGAAAGTGTAGATATTATTATTATTGTTATATGTAAATAATTTGGGATTAAAAGAGCTGTCATAAGCATAAAAATCTTATGATTTCATTGCCGAGTCTAGGAAAAGCACAAAGAATCTTTCATTGGATACACTATTTTAATCTAATTAGACTCGTGCCTGCTTTCTGAGAGTGATGTTAGAGTGGAGTTTGCTTTTCTACATTTGCTTTTTCAACTTTAACATCCCCTCTTGGTACGCCTCTTCACTAGCCTAAAAGTTCTTTGTGCTTTGTTTGTTCCCCCTTACTCCTCCCAACCCCTAGAAGCCTCGGATGCTGTCACTGTCCGCAGCTCTGCCTTTTCTAGCATTTCCTACAGTGGCGGCCACGTGTTTGCATTCCCCAGGGATTCCTCTCATTCAGTGATGTACGCTCCTTCTGTGTCCTTCTGTGGTTTTGTAGCTCGTGTATTTTTAGTGATGAATAATATTTTATTGTCTGGGTGTGCCACAGTTTACCCATTCACCTTCTAAAGGGTATCTTGATTCCTTCCAAGTTTGGGCAATCATGAACGAAGCTGCTGTAAGCATCTCTGCCCAGGTATTTTTGTGGGCATGAATCTGCGACTCCCTTGGGTACTGGTGAAGGCACACGGCTACTGGCTCCCATGGTGTGACTGTATCGCTTTGTAAGAAACCACCCTGCTGTACTGCGAACTGGGTGCGCCATTTTGCCTTCCCATCAGCAATGAATGGGGGTTCCTCCTGTTCCACATCCTCACCCATGTCTGCAGTTGTTTAGAGTTTTAGATTTTGGCTGTTCCGACAGATGCACTGTGGTGTCTCATTGTTGTTTTAATTTGCATCTCCCTGATAGCCAATGATGTACAGCATCTTTTCTTTTTATTTATTTATTTTTTTATTATGTCATTCGTACATAGATCATAAATCCATTTATGTCATTGTGGGATTCAATGTGTTGATTCTTTGTACAAATTAGAGTGCTTACATCCTACTAATCAACACAGCCTTCACTGCATTTACCCAATTACAGCATTAAGACAACTGTGTTCTACACCTGATAGATCCAACTTGTACTTGCAATATGCTCCCTAAGTGTGGTCCCCCTACTAACCCTCCCTTTATCCACCTAACCCCTCTTTCCCTCTCCCTCCTCTTCTCTCCTTCATCCTAGGCTATAGTCGTGTTTCATTTTTCATATGCAAGTGTGAGTGATTATAAATTGGTTTCAGTAGTACTGAGTACATTGGATATGTTTTTTTTTCCATCCTTGAGATACTTTACTAAGAAGAATATTTTCCAGCTCCATCTATGTAAACATAAAAGAGGTAAAGTCTCCATTTTTTAGTACTGCATAGTATTCCATGGTATACATATATCATGATTTAGTAATCCTCTCAGGGATCTAAATGTAGACCTGCTCGTTGATCCTGCAGTTCTAAGTATAAATACAAAGGACCAAAAATCATTTGGCAATAAAAATATTGGCACCAGATTGTTCATTGCAGCTCAATTCATAATTGCAGCATCTTTTCATTTGCTTCATTTCCACCTGTTTATCTTCCTTTCTGAGGTGTGTGTGAAGAACTTTAGCTCATTTTTAAAATCAGGTCATTCGTTTTCTGGTTGTTGTGTTTTTAAGGTTCTTTGTATATTTTTGGATAACTGTCATTTGTCAGATATATTTTCTTCCTGTCTGTGTTTTACTATTTCATTTTCTTGAAAGAGTTTTTCTCAGGATTGAAGATTTTAATTGTAATGAAGTCCGGCTTATAAATTATATCTGTCACAGATCATGCCTTTGTTTTACCTAGAGACACCACCAAGCCCAAGGTCATCCAGTGCTTCTCCCATATCCTTTTCTAGTTGTATGGTTTTGAGTGTTGATGTCACTTGACTTGGATACAATCTGTTACCTGAAATGTTGTGGGTTGCTTGAGAATTCTCAGATTTATTTTCCTTCTCTATAAAAGTCTATAAAAAGGAGATAAATACAATATTTTGCAAAGTTGTAAGGATTAAATGTGGCAATAAGTATGTGGAATGTGCTGCACAGTCATGCTGACTATATAAGCCTTAAAAATCTTAGATTCCTAAAAAAAAAAATCTTAGATTCCTGGTATTTTATTTTATTCTACTTTATTTTATTTTATTTGGTTCGTTTGTTTGTTTTTGAGATAGAGTGCCACACTGTCACCTAGGCTAGAGTGCAGTGGCATCAGCCTAGCTCACAGCAATCCTTAGCTGCTGGGTTCAAGCGACCCTCCCACCTCAGCCTCCAGAGGAGCTGGCATACAGGTACCTGCCACGATGCCCAGCTAATTTTTCACTATTTTTACTAGAGACAGGGTCTCGTCCTTGCTCAGGCTGATCTTAAACTCCTGAGCTCAAGCAATCTGCCTGCCTAGACCTCCCATAATTTCAGAATTGTAAGAATGAAATCATGCCTAGCTTTTTCCTTTTTCTAATCCTTTTTTTATTATATTATTTTAGCCAGATCCTCCCCACTTCCCAGTATCTTTTTCAAGTACATCAGTTTTCCTATCCTTCTCTACTGAGTAAATTGGACCTATTTTAAACCCAATACTTCTTTCTGACTCCAAATACCTGGTGTGATTTCCACATCAATTTTTCGATTCTTCTACATCAATTGGTGTTTAACAACTCAGTTCAGATCCCACTGTACCTACCCTGAGTTATCACAGCTCCCACAAGTTAAAGGACTCAATCTTGCACGTGGGTCCCCATTTCATATATCAAATCCCAGGCTGCCACTCAGACTTCTAACCTGTTACAGAGGGAGAGGTTCCCCTGACAGCTCCCTCTACCTCAGGTTTGATAACTTGCCAGAAAAACTCACAGAACAAAAGAAAACATTTTAATTACATTTCTGGCTTATTATACAGTATCTGTCACTGTCCCCACTTTCAGTTACTCAATTGCAATTGTGGTCCAGAAATATTACTGTTTTTTGAGAGAAACCACATTCATGCAACTTATTTTTTAGAATTTTTTAATAATTAATGAAGGATACTTACGTATATTTACTTATACATACTTATGTACACATACATTTACTTGTAATACTTAGGTATATTTATGGAGTATGGGAGATGTTTTAATCATTATACATGGTATTGTGCTTAATTTATAAATTAAACTTTATCATAGGTACATGTATACAGGACAAAACAGCATAGACAGGGTTCAGTAATGTTTCCAAGCTGTGGCTTCCAGTGGGGGTCGTGGACTGTATCCCTCATGGATAACGGGATAGGGGTTACTGTAAAGGATACAACTCAGGGGCAGCCAACACAGGAGAGGCTGGTGGAGCGTGCCTGGGAGTGCTGACTTCCCGTACCCTCCTTGGACACACAACTCTCCCCGTGTTCATGGAGAGCTTTTCATGCAGGAATTGTAGCAGTGTAACTCTTTTTGTTGTCCAATGGCATAATTGAATTCACTGACTCAATACTCCAACTCCTAGATTTTCTCCAGTAAATATTGGATCTGTTAATGGTAAAGAGCAAAATTTTCCCAGCTTCCTTTAATCCTAGAAAAGAGGAGAAGACAGTGTTTTACATGGCTGTCTTTTACCTTGAGATAAAAATGGCTTTAGGAAAAATTACACTGTAATGGATGCATATTTAGCCATGCTCCTCTTGTTAAATTAGGATCATTCCCTCAAGAATAGCACAAGAATACAGGGAAAGGGGAAAGGGAGGAGAGGGGAGGAGGGAGGGCAATTAGTGGGAACACACCTATGGTGCCTCTTAGCAGGGTACTGGCAAAACTTATTAAATGTAGAGTATCAATGTCTTTATATAGTGATCAAGAAAATGCCATGAAGGCTATCTGTAACAGTACGATCAAAATATTTCTGATTGTATATGAAGCACATTGTGCCCTGTGATTTTACCAATGTACACAATTATGATTTAATAAAATTATTTTTAAAAAAAACAATGAATACATGGAAATTAAACAACCTGCTGCTAAACAATATTCAAGTCAGTGAAGAAACTAGGATGGATATAAAAATTGTTTTAGTTGAATGACAAGGGTGACACGAGCTACTAAAATCTCTGGGATACCATTCAAAGTACTAAATACCTACATCAAAAAGACAGAAAGATCACAAATTAACAAAATAATGTCACACCTCAAGGAACTAGAAAAATAAGAACAAAGCTAGTAGGAAAAGAAAATAAATAAAGATCAGAGCAGAACTAAATGAAATTGAAACCAAAAAAGAAAATATGCAAAGGATCAATGAAATGAAAAGCTGGTTATTTCAAAGGGTTAAAAAAAAAAAATTCAATAGACTACTAGCTAACCAGGAAGAGAAAGGATTCAAATAAGTTCAATCGCAAATTAAAAAGGAGACATTACAACCAATGTTATAGAAATAGAAAAGATCATCCGGTATTCCATGGTACTATGAAAACCTCAGTGCACACAAACTAGGAAAATCTAGAGGAAATACATTTTTTTTGAAACATACAACCTCCAAAGCTTGAATCAGAAAGAAATAGAAATCCTGAACAGACCAACAAGTGGCAAGAAGGAAACACTAACTAAAAATCTCCCAATGAGTAGAAGCCCAGGAGCAAACAGAATCACAGCCAAATGCTACCAGACTTACAAAGAAGAACCTATCTTACTGAAACTGTTCCATAACATTGAGAAGGAGGAATTCATCCCTAGCTCGTTCTATGAAGCCAGTATCACCCTGATACCAAACCAGGAAAGGATGTAATAAGAAAACTACAGAACAATATCCCTCATGAACATAGGTGCAAAAATTCTCAACAAAATACTAGCAAACTGAATCCAGCAGCCCATTATAAAGATAATTTACCATGATCAAGTAGATTTCATCCCAGGGTACGAGGATGGGTTCAACATACACAAATCAATAAATGTGCTTTGCATTTAAATATTAACTGTTAAAAACAAAAACCATATGATCATCTCAAAAGATGCAAAAAAAAAAGCATTCAATATAATTCAGCATCCCTTTATGATAAAGAACCTCAACAAAGTAAGCATAGAGGAAACATAATTGAAAATTATAAAAGCCATGAATGACCAGCCTACAGCCAACCTCATACTGAATGGGGCAAAATTGAAAGTATTTCCCCTAAGGATTAGAACAAGATGAAGATTCCCTCTGTAAACACTTTTATTTGACATAATACTGGAAGTCCTAGCCAGAACAATCAGGCAAGAGAAAGAAATAAAGGGCATCTAAATCAAAAACAGGAGGTCAAACTATCCCTGTTTGCTGATGATGGGGATCTATTATCTGGGAAATGCTAGAGACTCCTCCAAAAGACTCCTGGAATTGATAAATAAACTCAATAAAGTCTCAGATTATAAAATTAATGTATACAAATCAGTAGCATTTCTAATAATAAGTCAAGTAGAGAGTAAAAATAAGAACTCAATACCATTTATAATAGCTAAAAAGAAAATAAAATACCTAAAAATTATTTAACCAAGGAGGTGAAAAATCTATAAGGAGAACAACAAGACACTGATGAAATAAATCATAGATGCCACAGACGAATGGAAAAACATCATGCTTATGGATTAGAAGAACTGATAGTGTTAAAATATCTGTACCGCCCAAAGTGATTTACAGATTCAGTGCAATTCCCATCAAAACAACAACTTTATTTTTCAAAGAACTAGAAAAAAATAATCCTAAATTTCATATGGAATCAACAAAGAGCCCAAATAGCCAAAGCAATCCTAAGCAAAAAAGGACAAATCTGGACACATTACATTTCCAGACTTAAAATTGTACAACAAGGCTATGGTAACAGAAACAGCAGGGTACTGTGTTACAGATAGACAAAAAGATGAATGTAACTGAAGAGAGAACTCAAAACTACATAGCTACAACCAACTGATCTTTCACAAAGTAGAGAAAAACATACACTGCAAAAATGATGCCCTATTCAATAAATGAAGATGGGAAAATTGGATAGTCACAATGCAGAAGAATGAAACTGGATCCCTATAGCTTACCATATACAAAAATTAATTCAAGATATATTAAAGATTTTGGCTCATGCCTGTAATCCTTGCACTCGGGGAGGCAGAGGCAGGTGGATTGCCTGAGGTCAGGAGATCAAAACCAGCCAGAGCGAAATCCTGTCTCTAAAAATAGCTGGGCATTGTTGCAGGAACCTATAGTCCCAACTACTTGGGAGGCTGAGGCAAGAGAATCACTGGTGCCCAAGAGTTTGAGGTTGCTGTGAGCTATGACACCATAGCACTCTACCAAGGGTGACAAAGTGAGATTCTGTCTCAAAAAATAAAATAAAATAAGGTGTATTAAAGATTTAAATGTAAGACCTGAAGACTATAAAAATTCCATAAGAAAACATAGGAAAAACTCTTCTGGACATTGGCCCAGGTAATGAATTTATGACTAAGACCCCAAAAGCAAATACGGCAAAACAAAAGTAAATAAACAGGACTTAATTAAACTAAAAAGTTTCTTTATAGCAAAAGAAAT